>JAYMTP010007453.1:0-10975 GCA_036897365.1 Geranium brycei | reverse complement strand
GCCACATCATCCTTGATTTGTATTGTGAGGGCTTTCAAATGGAGACGCACAGGTGCGGGTCTCTTCTACGGCAGCCCCAACATTAACTTCTCTTTCTTCAGATGCACCACTGACATTGCCTGTGACATTGGGAGTTGATTTGACAGCTTTCTCAACAATGACCTCTCTTAATACAAAAAAATTATAATTTTTTTTATAAAATTGTTGACAATGCCATGTATTTAAAAATTATAAAATATTTATAAAATTGTTTTTAAAAATATTTGTTTTGAAAAATAATAAAAAACTGATCTAAATAATATTATTTTTTAAAAATTTTTTTTGTAGAAAAATATTAAAATTGAAAATCGATTTTAAACACTTTTTAATTTATTACCTTTTATACTTATATCAGTTTTTTATTATTTATTTTATTAAAAAAATTAGTTTTAAAACTATTTTTAATTTTTCTAAATACATGAGCATTTTCGTCATTTCCTAAAAAATTAACAGAATTTCAGAAAAGATAACGGAGTGGAGTTAAGTGGAATTTTTGTGAACCTAATGGACCTCATAGTCAACATTTATAATTCGAGTGATGTAAGTGGGATTTTGAAAAACTTAAGAGGATTCTTGGGTAATTATCCCTAATATTTACATGTCCTTAAAAAAAAATATATATAATAGAAATAAAAAAAAATAGTGCGGAAAATTTGGTGCCTCCTAAAAATCGAGCCCTAGCTGAAAAACCCTACCTTCCGCCACACCACACAGAGAGCCTCAGCCTCAGCGTGAGAGTGAGAGTGAGAGGATGTCGCATTTCGGTCGATCTGGTCCTCCGGACATCAGAGACACCTATTCCCTCCTCGTCCTCAACATCACCTTCCGTTAATGCTCCTTCCTCTTATTCTAATCTCTCCTCCTCCTAATCTATTTTCTGATTCTCTTCGTCTCTCCTTCTCCAGGAACCACCGCCGACGATCTCTTCCCTCTCTTCGACAAGTACGGCAAGGTCGTCGATGTCTTCATCCCCAGAGACCGAAGGTATATATACATATATGTATTATTTATCCATATATTTATGCTTTTCTGTGCATGTGACGAGTACCCTTTTCGTGGATTCAATTCAAGGACTGGGGATTCCAAGGGTTTTGCATTTGTGAGGTACAAGTACGCTGATGAGGCGCAGAAGGCTGTGGAGAAGCTTGATGGTTTGATTCTCTCTGCCTCAATCTCCAATTTCTAAACTTTATTTTTGCCCACTGCTCTGTTTATGGTTTGTATTGTTTTTTTTGTTCCCAGGAAGGGTTGTGGATGGCAGAGAGATTGCTGTTCAGTTTGCCAAGTATGGCCCAAATGCGGAGAGAATGTAAGATTGATAAAACTCAGATATCTTAATCATGATTTCAATCTCTCAGTTTCCTGTATAACCATTATTAGTTATTTGGTACTAATTGTATGGAGTGGACAAGAGTGATGGGGCTTGATGCTTAAGAAATAGTGGGGATATACATGGGAATCTGTCGCTAAAAATCACGGGTTCTTCTTGCACAATGCAATAATATTACTGGTTGGAATTGGAAGTATAAGATGAATGAGATCGACAGTTTAATTTTGTGGAATTTTGTCAATAATATAGTCACCGAGAAGGCTAAATCTATGCATTTATGCTATTATAGGGAATTTTGGTTATGAGTTTAATATGTAAGCTGCTTTATTTTCATAAACAAATTTCTTGTTTGTATTTTGAATTTAATTTCTTATCTACTTTGGTTTGTCTTGCATTTTGAACTCACTGAAGATGTTTTCTTTCTTTTTATTGTATGACCTACTCTATTTAATAATTTCTTGTTATAGCACAGGTCTTTGGAGTGTAAAGCTCGTTTCTTTATAAGTTGTCTTGGTTCCCCGTCATTTCTAACTTGTAGCTGTATCATTAAGTTACGCTTTATATGTTTTTTTCTCACTGTTAGCCATAAGGGGAAGATATCGGAGTCATCCTCAAAGCCTGCAATAAGGTCAAGGAGCCGGAGCCCTCGTCCAAGGTGATATACAATCAACTATGATATACAATATGCTATTATAGTCTTCTATTGAAATATTAGTCTATAATCAGCAAAGCAAAACAACTGCAGTTCTTGCAATTTTTTATGTTGCAATTTAGTGCCTGCTTTTAGTCACATGCCACTTGGACATGTTCGCTAGCTTATATTTCGATCTACCAATAAATCTACTGTCATAAAATTTCTTTCAGTAAATTTTTGAAATGCATGGAATACATGCTCTAGCATTGATTTTTCAAATGTATTGCATTGATGTATTTTTGCATTTGTTGATTTGTTAAATGTGATTGATGTCATTTTGATATACTCAGTATAAGTCATAATAAAGTATCTTGTTTTTGTAAAATTTCTGAGGTATTATACTATTGGCGTTGGCTTGTTGGTGTGGATGCCGCATGCATGCATGTTTGTTGTGTAGGAGTCAATGTTTCCACATCTGACGTTGCCAATTGATTTTCTATACTTGCATATGGATGTTTTTAATATATGTTGCATATTCAAATGTCTAAATAACTGATAAAGAGCCCATTTTTTACATTTGCATGAAACATTCTTACGTTGTTAGTCTGCCAAATGCAACTCAATTTGTTACCTTATATCTGCAATTCCATCTTCCAACTGATAGAAAATGTTTTAGGTACCGAGATGAATACAGGGACAAGGATCATAGAAGGAGGAGCCGCAGTAGAAGCAGGGATAGATATGACCGTGACAGGTCTCATAGGAGGGAGAGGGATTATCGTCGCCGATCTAGGAGTCGTAGTGTGAGTCCTGATCGTGAAAAAGACCGTGGGAGAGGAAGGTATGCTGAAGAGAAACGCAGTCGTAGCCGGTCATATGACAGGTGATCAGTTTTTCATATGTATTTTTATTTCATGGTTCTGTCATCAAATTTTGTTTCATATAACTTATTGTTTCGTCCCATAGGGCTAGAAGTGCTTCTCCTGTTCGCCGGAGCCCCAGTCCTCGAAGGAGCCTGTCTCCGCGCAGTGTTTCTCCTAAGGGTGATGGTAATGGTGATGGACACAATAATAATGAACGCTCGCACACTCCAAATAGTATTTCACCACGTAGTCCGCGTGCAGATTCTCGTAGTCCTGCCCTGCGTAACTCTGATGCTGATGTAAGTTATTGTTCAGCGTTTAGTATTTAGTTATATTATGATGTTAATGGCTGAAATTTTCATGTCTGCCTTTATGTTTTGCAGGAATAATGGATTCGAAATCTGTCATTGAAAAGAAGCTTTGGCTCTCAACGTATCATCTGTAGCTGATATACTTTGGGAATGACTTGTTGAATTGGCATGTTATCATCATAATACTGAATGTGCTACTATTCTGGCCCTGGGAACTTTTTCAAGGTTAACAGTTTTCTGTTAGACTCAGTATGTATTGTTTGACTTGCTTAGCTTTGTAGTAGTTTCTTAATTATACTGTTTTTCTGGTTTGGTCCCTATTTGGTGCTAGTGTTTCGCATTAATTTTTTCCCTTTTAATTTTGTACCAGTTCTTGTCTGCTTGCCTTCATATTTTATATTTTTTCGTCTGCATTGGTTCACATATGAGTATGAGATTAAGTTCACATGTTAGATTAGGATTTAGGACACCTCTCTTAGACTCTAAAATTAGTTGCATTTATTTTTCTTTTTGCCAATTTTGACTTATAATGGAATTGGGTAGTTGTGTTCAGGAAGAGTTTAAGTTGCTGATTGGCAAAAGATGTAGCAGCTGCTGTGCTGATAGTTTACCCTCGAAATGATAAATGCTGTTCATACTATTTTAACAATTTTGGATGCTGTTATAATTGGTAAGGTTTAGAACTATTTATGTCTCAAACCTGTTGACATTTAGAATATTGCCTGACCCATGTTTCCTGTTATTTGGTTTCCGAGTTTTGGACCCGAAAGAACCTTAGTAGCTGTGATGGTCTAAAGGATGTTGGAATCCAAGTTGATTGCTTGATGTTGATGCTGATGAGGGTAAATGTAGGACCAGATAGATACTCAGTGTACTGACTCTGGAATCAACCTGCAATGTGGAGTTGAAAACATTGTTGACATGAGGTTTGCCATGGTCACGTCTTTTCACCAGGTTTATTAATTGTCGGGAATTTTTGTTCAACTTTATCTGATAAAAATTGAGCTGTTGGAATTATGAACATGTGATCAACAATGAACTAAGAAATTTTAGTACAGGTGCCTGTAGCTGATAGCTGTCACATTATGTTATATGGCACGTGTGATCCTGTTGCAGATTGTTAAGTGATGGCCAATTTCTTCTAGTGTCGGTTGTTGCTGCACTTGTTGCTGGTAACCTGCACACATAATGTAGCTATGATTGGGTGTTGATGAATGAAATATAGTAATGTTGCTTTTGAATCTAGCGGATGTCTGTCTTTCCTCTTTCGTGGTTGGTAGCTGATGCATAGCTGTGCTGGTGTTTCTGGAGCTGCCTCCAGTGTATCTGCTCGGTACCATTCAAATGTGTTTCCGTGATATATTTGATGTTTTGGATGATTGTCATGGTTTTTATGGTTGTAGCGTGGTTTTACGGATCTAACTTTGATTCTCTGCTTGCTTTGTTTTGAATTATTTTGAACTTTTTTGTGACTCTACTTGCATATTCCTTTACTTGAAGTTGAACAGTTCAATTCAATTTTCATGTTCAAGGCAGATGCATCATGTGTAAATGGGTTAGGTTTACATTTCTATTTCAGTGTTCTGACTCCGTTTTGATTGAGTATCAAAATCTTGTAATGTAACTAATATTATTGTTTTGCAAGTGAATTTATTTGTCAGGATTATTTTTTATTTGGTAGGACAGTTTCTTATTCCTGAAGTGCTGCTTTATTGCACTAACATGACATTAGGTGAGTGTAAACTGTAGGATGGCCATGAATCCGGAACTGGATCAAACCGTTTGGAGCTGAATCGGGTGGAATGGCTATTCATTTTAGGAACCAGAGCTATAACTGTTTATGAGAAGACGGTCTAGTCCTGAACTGTTGGATTCCGGTTTGATTCCTTGGTTTGACCAATTAAAATCAATTGATTTTGAGTCTACAATTTGTGATTTGTTATGAGCTGGATTAGACGATTGTCTTAATTACTTGGCCACAACTTAAAATTTTCAATTATAGAAAATGGTATTAAAAATGAACATATGATTTAAATATTACAACTGTTTGATTTTGGTTTGGTTCTCTTGGCATAATTAGCGATTTGGCCTTCAAGAATTAAAATTGAACCACGATTGATTGTTTTTTAAAATTAGGAATGAAATTGAACCATTATTAATAATTCTTGATTCTACAAATACTATTTGGTTCGATTTTTGGTTTGAAATGGATCCCAAGTCCAAAATAACATCTATGGTTAACTTTGTTTGGTTTGACCAATATATTCTGGTTATTTTAAGGTATCGTTGGACGGACTTGCAATTCAAAAGCTTATTAAGTTTTAAATTTGTTTGGTTTAATAAATATTCAATTATGTTATTGGTAATTATAATTGTTTCAAATACACTCTTTTTGTTAAGTGGTTTAGCTACGTCAACATATTTAGTTGAATGATCATTCCTATGTATAGGATAATAATTCCAAACATTAGCTATGTAGCATCTTACTTTTATTAGGAATTGTAGTGTTAATAAGAAAATTTTGAATTTTGAGCAAACAAATTCTAATAAAACAATCAAATTGAAATTGAAATGAAATAGAGAAAAGAAAAAGAAATTTCGAAAATTTGGAATTCCTAATGAGTAGTTCTAAAATTTAGAATTAGAATTCTCCATATATCATCCTAATTAGGATTAGAATTAAAATTGAAAGAAAGAAAATTCCGAAAATTGAGTAGTTGTAATCAATCACTCTAATAAAAATATCAACTCAGTGATTGCGTTTAATTCTACCTGATATTAATATTGTTCTGCAAATATCATTAGGATTAGTTAGAATTAGAATTAGAATTCAAGTTCAAATTCAAATTGAAATATAAATAAAAGGAAATTTTGAAAATTTAGAATTAATTTGATGTAGAATAGGATTAGAATTAGAATTCAAATGAATCAGAAAAATAGGGGAATTCCGAAAATTTAGAATTCATGTATCTGAGAGTCAACTATGTCACATTAATTCTGAATTTTCCTTTTTTGTATTTTACATTAATACAATTTCGTGATTATTGTACATTATTAATTATGAATTCGGAAATATATTCGGTATACTTGAGTGAACTCAATCAATGATCCCATAATGTCATAGAATGTTTATTAAACAATAATGAAACTCATATATTATTATTCAAATTAAAACACCCAATTGGCCAATTCAAACTAAAGTTGTATTAGAGAGAAGTTAGAGAGAGAAGGTCTCGATGTGTGCGATTAGTGTCCGTTTATCGGAACAGAAGAAAAAGCAGTTATAAGGTGTCGGTTCACGATATGGAGTCAGAAGAAGATGGTGGTGAACAGCGGTCAGCGGCGGAAGAACCCTCAGACTTGGAGAACCTACAACACAGATGGAAAGAAATACAATTAGAGGAGGAGCGTGAAGAAGTATTGGTGCTGGGAGAGACATAGGAAGGAGATACACAAATCAATAAAAAGAATGTTCTCATTGGCAAATTCATGACTGAAAGAAATGTAGAGTTTGAAGCTATGCGAGCATATGTGGCCTCACTGTGGAAACTAGAAAAAAGGAGTTACTATTCAAGTGGTGGGGGCAAATCTCTATGTGTTCCAATTTCACAAAGATGGAGAAGCAAACAAAATCATAAAAGGGGGACCTTGGGCCTACAACAGAATGACTCTCCTATTAGAAAAGCCAGAGCCTTATGAATCTCCTGTAGAGGTAAAATTTGAGACAATCCCTCTTTGGGTCCAAATCCATGACTTACCAATTATCCACAAAACTGAAAGCGATGTTCAAAAAATTGGTCAAGTCCTGGAAGAAGTCATAGGCGCGGACCCCGAAAATTTCTGGGGAGTCTATAAACAGTACATGTAAGTCCGAGTCAAAATTCCTATTAATCGGCCTCTCCGGAGGAAAATATTGGTGTCTGGCAGAGAGGGAGTAACAAGATGGGCTAATTTTCAGTATGAACGCTTACCTTCTTTCTGTTTCTCATGTGGATTGATGGGGCATATCGACAAATTCTGTCCAAGCGGGGAGATTGAAGAGGAGGATCGACCTTATGGTATCTGGCTGCGGGCTTCACCGTGAGGCAGCAGGATCCAAGAGGGAGAAAATTGGCTCTGTAACGATAGAGGAGAGGCGCTTAAACCAAACAGACCTGGCCTTGGGAAATTATCAAAGGAGCAACTGGGAAATCCACAGGCACTTTCTGAATCAAGTAGCAAAGTAAAAGGAAAGGAGGCACGGGACAAGGAATTCAAATGGAGTCACCGAAATCAGGAAGCAATGAATCTGTTGAGATAAGGGAGAGGCTTACAGTCAAGGATCCCATTACTAAAAACTATCAAATTATGGAGAATGGAAGACAAACAGGGGGAATGAAAAGGAGAAGGATCGACTCTGGAAATGGAAATGGGGATGATTCGCAGGAAGATTTATTACTAACAGAAAGTGAAGTAGAAGAGATACTTGGAGCGAGCTCTCGGGAGAGGGGAGCTCGCCCGTCATCATGAGCATTTTGTTCTGGAACTGTCGAGGGTTGGGTTCCCCTCGGGCAATTCAGTTCCTTATCGGTGTTGTGAACCAAAAGAAACTCAACATTATTTTTCTCTCTGAAACTCTTTGTGCTAAGACAAGAGTAGAGTAAATGCGCAGAAGAATCAGTTTTGAAGGTGTTATGGCGATGGAGCCAGTTGGAAGAAGTGTCGGGATATCTCTCCTATGGCAAAACAAGGAAGATGTGGATATATTGAATTACTCCGCTCGACACATAGATGCCAGAGTTTCAGTTGGCGGGGTTTACTCCTACAGACTAACTGGCATTTACGGGGAAGCGAACAAAAATCTGCATTTTTGAACTTGAAATCTGTTGAGAGAGCTAAAGGGCAGAAGCGACCTTCCATGGTGCGTGGTTGGAGACATGAACAACACATGCTCACATTATGAAATCAGAGGCAGACAGAATTATCCGGACCAGTTGCTTATGGGCTTCAACGAAACTCTTTTCTATTGCAATCTTCAGGACATCCCTCTAACCGACCACGAATTCACCTGGGAGAGAGGGAGAGGTTTTGGGAATTGGTTAGAGGCTCGACTTGATAGAGCTATTGCTACTGCTCAATGGAGATCCCGCTTCCTTGCTTCCAAATTGTTCCATTTGGGAAGTTCTCCTTCTGATCACGCATGTTTATTGCTAGACCCTGAGATTCGAGTTAGAACAAGTCTCAATAAGGCCTTTCGATTCGAAAACTGGTGGGTTAAAGCAGAGGGCTACAGAGAGTTTGTTCAACAAGCTTGGATAAATTTAAGCGGGAGGGAGTTTGGTGATCGCCTCCAAAACCTTGGAATTCTTCTACAAGGTTGGGGAGTATCATCAGCCAAAGCTCTAGAATCAGAAATCGCTGAACTACAGAGATCGCTCGCCAGATTGCATCCCAAAAGAGACGAGCGGAGCATTGCCCAGTATGCTGAAAAAAGTAATATCCTAAATCAGGCTCTGGAGAAAAAAGAAAGCTTATGGAGACAAAAATCTAAGCAATTGTGGCTGAAAGAAGGAGACAGAAACACGAAATATTTTCATGCGTGTGCGTCAACGGAGGAGGAAAAACTTTATCGACAAATATATTTTGGATTAGTTTAATTGCTATAATTCAATTCATCTTATTAAATAAATTATCCATTATTTAAATTTTAACATACTAAATAATTTTTTTATTTAATAACAGTTTACACATACATCCACGCATCGGGCCGAGCTGTACTCTAGTTGAATGAAACTAAAAATAGTGCAATGTAAGCAAGAATTAACAACAATTAGCAGATAAGTAATTCAACTCATATGAGGTACACAGCAACAAAAGGCATCAAAACACTCTTTCTTCCACTTTACTGACTGTCACTGAAGCAAGTAGTGAATCTTTATTGAAATTGGGACGCTCAGCAAGAATCTTCTTACTCCACATATTGAACTTGTAGTAGCACAGTAAACTGAAATGTTGATCAACTCTAGTTGAAGTAGAAATGAATTAGGAAGCATTGGTCTTTGATAACACCTGCGAAACGAGCAGCATGGTTGGCCTGGCTTGTGGATTGCCACTCAGACATGCAGCTGCAAGTTCTGTGATCATTCTCAGCTGATCCTCCTCATAAGCAATTGGCTGTGGGAGGCGCTCGTCTTTCACCACAATATCCATATCATTCCTTGACGGATAAGAGATGGTTTCACCTGGATGCCTTCCCTTTATCACCTCTAATGCCAACACCCCGAAGCTGTACACGTCACATTTCTCTGTTACCTTCATGCTCAATGCTACCTCTGCCACATCCACATCAACATTCAAGAGATTCATAATCCACTACTTTAGAAAAACCAAGTTGCATACCTGGTGCTATGTATCCATATGTGCCAGCAACTGCAGTGAAGTTGGAGGAATCTTGATTCAGAAGCTTGGCAAGACCAAAGTCAGAGACACGAGCTTCAAAATCAGCATCGATCAAAACATTGCTGCTTTTTATGTCTCTGTGAACAATAGGCGGGATGCAATCATGATGCAAGTAAGACAAGGCGTGTGCGACTCCTTTAATAACATTCACCCTCTTCCCCCAATCAAGCTCTTTAGCCACTTGATCATTGCCTAACATTCCAGCCAGGCTCCCCCTCTCGAGGTACTCGTACACCAGAAATGAGTGTAGGGAATGTGAACAAAACCCATAGAATCTCACTATGTTTCTATGTCTTATCTCTGTCAATGCTCTAACTTCATTCATAAACTCCTTTGGATATGTCTTCTCATCACAATTATTGTGTAGTGGGTGCAATCTCTTGACAGCTACTACCTCCCCGGACGATAAACTCGCCTTGTAAACCCTCCCATGCCCTCCCTCCCCAATACAGTATTCATCGTCAAAACTTCTCGTTGCTTCCATGATTTCTTGGTATAAAATCTTCCCATCGAAAGGCAATAACGACAACAGCTCCTTACCATGAGCTACTTCACCTTCTTCTGCTGGTTGGCTGCCTTGTTTCTTCTTCTCACAACACAAAAGACTCCAAACAGACCAAGTACAAGTAGAAACAATGCCAAGAGAGAGTAAATTATGGGGTGAAGGAAGGAGTGGTGTTCACTTGATTGACTTGGATAGGAAATGCATGGCTTCAATGCACTGACATTACCACAAAGTCCTCTATTCCCTTGCATCAAGGCATTCTCAAATGCGCTGTTGTTGGGGATTGGACCTTGCAGCTCATTGTAGGAGATGTCAACAACCACCAACCCTCTCATTTCCTCAAAAGTCGACGGAAGAGAGCCCGAGAGATTATTATGGGAGATGTTCAAAGCCTCCAAGCTTTGCATTTTGCTGATCTCCGAAGACACCTCTCCGCTCAGTGAGTTATAGCTCAAGTCTAACACATTCAACTGCTTCAGCATCCACATATGAACTGGAATCTCTTGACTAAGTTGATTGTGACTCAAGTTCAAGTAGTACAGATGCAACAAATCCCCAAGATTCTCTGCAATGCGCCCACTGAACTTGTTCGAAGACAAATCAAGATGTTCAAGACTAGTCAGCAACCCAACTTCAGTAGGTATGGAGCCAGAAAGATTGTTTCCATTCAAAACTAATTGCAGCAACGAACTCAACTTGCCAATTTCTTTTGGAAGCTCACCAACAATACGATTTGAAAATTCTGGTTAGGCGCACTATGTCAATCACAATGTTTACGACGTTGTGACAGACATCTTGCTGATGCACAATTTAAAAATCATACAGAACAGAAACTTAAATGACACACAATGTGGT
>JAYMTP010007452.1:0-10976 GCA_036897365.1 Geranium brycei | reverse complement strand
CCTTAAATGTGTTTAACATGGAAAACAAATATTCTCCACTGCATTCAGTGAATACGCAAGAATTCAAATATGATTTCTTGATTGATTTACCATTCACTAGAATCTCAACATTTTGAAAAAATTATATGTATATATACACAAATGATTTAACTAAAAATAAATTTACTACTCATTAATTTGCAACCATAACTATATGGGGGACAAAAATGTCATCCTCATATAATTGATTCACATAGGGGGGACAAAAAATAGACTAGGTGATTTAGATTCATTGTGGTATATATATAGTGGGGGGTCCTTATTTTAAAATGATTCACAAGATAGACTCCAAGTTTTTGTCCTTATATAGTTATGTTC
This sequence comes from Geranium brycei, assembly GCA_036897365.1. Classification (NCBI taxonomy): domain Eukaryota; kingdom Viridiplantae; phylum Streptophyta; class Magnoliopsida; order Geraniales; family Geraniaceae; genus Geranium; species Geranium brycei. Next base: position 10,619 of record JAYMTP010007452.1, on the reverse strand, counting down.
CAAGGTACACTTACACTCTGTAGTTACATTCATGTCACTATATAGTTCAATGTTCTATTTATTTGGCACTTATACAAAAATGTGCTACTTCAAATATTATGAATTTCTTCTATAACTTGCTAAGAGGCAATATTCCTCTTGTTTATTAAGTTTTTTTAATTACATTATGTCATAAATTTATCCTATAATCCTTCCCAATTCTGATTACAATGAATTCAAAAGCAAGACATTTTCATCAATAATGTGAGGCTCAAACTATTGCGGTGTCCCCTCTAGAACTCTTATTTACCAAGTTATTTTGCAATTGATGATCAACTTATTTGTCGAGAGATCTTTTTTGGAGACATTTATTTTTCGTATTTTGCAAAAGGCATTTATTAGATAATGTTAAAAGTAAAAAATATGACTAATTATTATATATATTTTTTGAAAGCTACTAATTATTATTAATACGAACCGAATATTCAATTAATCGAGCTGGACCGGCTCTTCAAATTTATATCCTTATACATGTCATTAATTAATGTAATGGGTTGAACAGAAACACCCGACCTATAATTTAAGTGGGCCAAGCCCATCCCAAACTTTGTATGCCCTATGAGGCCCAGTAATTCAAAATTGTTCTCGAACTTACTCAACATTATGGGCCACCTTTAGGCCCACCACTGATTTTCGATCAACAAATAAAAATCATCGAGTAACGAGTAATTAAACCTTAAATTCTCACGAAATAACACGTAGTGGTAGGGGTGTTATATTGGATTCGAAACCACTGCTGAATAGGAAACTGAAAAAAAATAAAAAAAAAATCATGGGCATTGGTTCAATTTTATTTCTATTTTGTGAAAATTAGGTTATTCGATTGAGAATCGAACTGCTTTTACTTGTCTCAATTTCTATAAAATAGAGAATACGTAAATTAAAAAATAAATACCGTAAAATAAAATACTTTATTTAACTTGGTAATAACTAAATCACTAGATTGATTTTCGTTACTATGTTTTATAATTGCATAATTTTAAGTTTCGATTAAAAATCAATATCAAATTCGTCTATTTCGGTTCATATATAAATCGAGCAAAATTTTGGAATTTAAAATCAAATTTTCATTCCAAAATCGAAGAACCGAATTAGTACCAAATGATTTGAAACTGGACCGTTCTGTCACATATGGTTATGGTTTCTAAAATTCAAAAATCATTTCATCAGGTTTGGTTTCAGAATTTCGAACATCCTTAGTTAAGGGTGGGGATGGTTCCAAACTGTAATCGAACAATCTATAACTGATCTGAATATCTTTGTTCTTAACATATGAAAATGTCATAAACTCAACCCATCTAAAATATCAAGTTAATAGGTGGAGCTCATAGTGATATACAATTTTTCAAATATGGGATTCTAATACCCCCACTCACGTGCAATCCGGGTTGGAATGTACATGGAAATAGAAGAGCAGGGTGTAGAGACAGAATGGACGCCCTCCGATCCATGGGCTGAAGCCAGAAACAGATAACATGATCCATGGGCTTTTAGGCCCGATGACATATGGAGGTCACATCCAAGATAGAATCAATATCTGATACCATGTCAGAAGCCCAATCCACCTAAAAACTCAAACTAATAGGTGGAGACCCAGAGTGATATATAAGTTGGTGAAGAGATTCACATCTTTCAGACGTGAGATTCAGCAGGGAACCAAACTTGGGGCCACTATGTGAGAAACGGTTTGGTTATGAGTCGGTATTATCCGGTTCGGTTTTGATCCTACTTGGTAGGAACCGATTAGTTTTCGACCTTAAATTCATGCTCGGTTTAAATGCCGAATTTGAGCTCGATTTATAGCCAAAAATATTAAATTTGTAGTTATAAAAAGTAGTAACATAAACTAAATATTAAGGTTTAATTATTACAACCTAATCAAAATATAAAGTTTGCAAATAATATAAAAACGAGAGATAAATAATATACGTGGGTGGACTCGACAGGCACGTGGCGACGTAAACAAGGTCGATTCTTAGCGGTTATATGACGGTTTTAAATCATAAAAATCATAATCGAACTGAAGTTAAATGGTCGTCTCACGTTTAGAATCAAAATCAAACCATTAACCACAATTTCAAATTCTTGATTCAAATCGATTCTGATTTGGTTCTCGATTAGGGATTGATTCAAATGGATTATGATTTGGTTCTCGATTCGGAATCGGTTTTAGTCCTAAAGTGTCCACCCTACCCCTAGTGACATGAACAATGCAAATATTTTCTTCACTACCGCGAAATGTAACCTCTCTCTCTATCTCTCAGAGGACTTTCGTCGAACACCTTGTGAGCAACCAACGCCTCTTCCGCCACCAACCTCCGTCGATCCGCCGCCGAAAGCCCCCAAAATGGACGAAACCACTCTCCAGAGCCTCGATCGACAACCCCGACGACGACGATAACGGCGACGGAGCCTAATTTTCAAGGTCAGGTATTGTTTCTCAGAATAAACCCATATGCGATCTAATGTAGGTGAAGATCTGGTGAAATGGAGTTGATTTGGATTGGTTAATAAGATGCCCAATTGGGGTTAACTGTTAATTTACTGATTGCTTGAACTATGAATTCATTCTCAAATGCTCTAAGCTTTAGATGAAGATCTGGTGAAAAAGTGGAGTTTTATTGGTTTTTTTCAGATATCCAAATGGGATTAATTGTTAAGTTATGGATTGTTTGAACTATGAATGGATCATTTATCATTTCTAAGCTTTAGAAGAAGATGTGGGAAAATTGAGTTGAGTTTGATTGGTATTTCAGATGCCCAATTGCGATATATTGTTAATCTATTGATTGCTTGAACTATGAGTTCATTCTCAAATGGATCATTCAGCATTTCTAACCTTTAGAAGAAGATCTGGTGTGAAATGGAGTTGAGTTTGTTTGGTTTCCTTAGATGCCCAGTTGCAATTACTTGTTAATATATTGATTGCTTGAACTATGAATCCATTCTCAAATGGATCATTTTAGCATTTCTAAGCTTTATATGAAGATATGAGAACATTGAGTTGGATTTCATTAATTTCTTGAATACCCAAATGCAATTTAGAGTATATGAGAACATTGTGTTGGATTTCATTAATTTCTTGAATACCCTTGCTCGAACTGTGAATTGATTCTCAAATGGGTCAACATTAAATTAAGGAACTTATATGTTATTCTTGTTGTCCTGATTACTGATTCGGGTTTGTTGATAGTGTCTGTTTGAAGTTAATTATGTTTGATGTTTAGCCTCTTCACAGGAAGTACTTAGCTTGTGTATAAGAATTGTCATATACTATCACACTTTCGCAAGAGGGTGTTTTGTACTTTGATAATGGCAAAAGGATGCTCTGAACTTTGATTTTTAGTGCAAATTGTGCGTATCTGTACAAAAATGACGAAATTGCCCATAAAGTTAAGAATTAGTATTTGGAAATTTGAGAATTCGTCAAAGGCATTTTTGTCTTTTTACCACACATTAACATTTTCCATCCACATTCTAACAATGTGGGGAAAATAAAAATAAAACATGGTGTATATGAAAGACCCAAAACGTAGTTAGTTGTCGATAAGGAAATAGTATATGGATGTGATAGTTATCTGTCTTTTTCCTGTCTTTCCTTGCTTTCTGCATTTCTTGAAAAATCTTGGAAATGATTTATGAAATGTATGATGATGGTTTCATTTAAATTCAGAATATACCAAGCTTGAAACAACTGGATGTTACATTCAGTATTTATGTGTACAATTGATTAGTCAATGAGCAGCCAATTTATGAATTTTAGTGAGCATTTGGTGATTAAAGAAGATGTTTGAATTTTGATCTTTAATAGGAACTCTTTCTTTAGGATTTACAGATCACAAGCTATAGTTACCAAAATGATCTTCATTTAGAACAGGGTATTTGGGAAATTTCTCTAGTCGATGAATCGGTATTTTTATGGAGTGCAGGTAAAAGATGTAATGAAGAAGCAGGACGAGGTACCTAATGGTTCGGTTTTGAACTGAACCAGTCCAAAACCGAACCAAACTGTTGGAATTTGGTTCTGTCTGTTTTCTTTGAACCAGATTTCAAGAATTTCCCACATTTTGGGACGTTTTGACTTAAATTTTTTGTTGACCAGATATTTTCAGGCCCTATTGATGAAGATCGATGACCTAAAATGAGCCACGTGTTCAAACTGATCGGTTCGTTTTTGAACAGACCGATTTTTTATTCAGTCAGATCGGTTTTCTTTTGATATGATTTGCATGAACTTCCCACTTCTGTGCATTACTTGACTTTCATTGCATGATTCTTTGTAGATGTTAAGATCGTTTGTACTCAAGAAGATTGTAAAGATATTAAGATAAATTTAGGGTTAACTGCAAAAACACGTCGTGAATTATATTTAAAAATAGACGAAATTGAGTCACATTCATTTGTCTCCAAAAAAAATTCAAAATAGAAAATTTTCCCAGTGATAAAGATATTACAAAAATATATTTTACATTCTTAGAAGTTTTTAAATATATTTTAAATGTTCATTTTAGCTATATTAGAAGTTTTTATTTAATTTGAATGATATTTTGTCTTTTCAATTCATCTATTAGCAATGCAGAAAAGAAAATTTCACTATAAATTTTGTAATATATGTAGTACAAGGACACTGTTTGTGAAAGTGACATACTACACACCCAGCTTTTAGGATTATCCCTATAATCTACTATGTTTCCTAAATTGGCCCAAATTCAAAAATTGGAATAGTATTAAAGTCGTGTCACATTTATATTTTTGTAGCAATAACATGTAGATGTATTGAAATCTGCAATCTTATGTTTATCTTTCAACTTTACTCACAATTTTTGGATGAGTGAAGTATAGATGATAAAAATCCACAAATTCGACCGGATCAAGTGTTCTCGATTTAACAAGGTAGAGGATGAGAATAACCGTTTCCATCATGTAGAGAGGCAATTCTCAAACTTAATTGAAGATCCAGTGTCCCTATGCGATGAGACGTTATAATTATTGAGTTACACATATTCTAGAAGTCAAATTAGGGGTGCCCAAAAATAGTCGAATCGACTCAAAAAATAACTGAAACAAATAGAACTGATTTGGTTCAGTTTAGAGTTGAACGAAAACTCTATTGGTTTGGTTTTAGTTTATAAAATGAAAATCAATTGATTTGTACATATGGATCATTTAAGTCATCGATTCTTTTTAATTGGGCCAACAAAAAATAAGTCAAACTCGTTCTAAAATGTGAGAATTTCACGAAATTCAATTCATAACAGATCAAATTGAACCAAACTAAAAACCGACATGTTCAAAATCAAACCGTCATTTTAGTTTCAAATTTTATCTTCCCAAAACAAAATTGATCGTTTCGGTTTAAAATTAAAGCAAACTGACTCAAAACCGAACCATGAACACCCTAAGTTAAATTGATTTGATGACTTTATATTACAAATGAACAACACTTACAAGATCAAAAGAACTTGCTGTGAAACCTAATTAACCACAAAACCTTAACTAAATCAAACAAACACAAGAACCCAGATCACTAATTCTACATACCTAGTCAAGGACCAAACTAAGCAAAACATTTCTGCACACAAGTCAATGAATTCAGGTTGGTGTATGTGTTTTTCAGATGAAACCCATGTTGCTATCAACACCACATGATCTCAACTCATTTTCCAAATTCATGTCCCACAAGAACCCATAATCATCACCATCTTCTTGATCATGCTGAGGTTTGGTGTCTGTCAGTGCTTGATCATCAGAGAATTGAAGAAGATTGAGCAGTGATGAGTTTTGGTTTTGTTGGTACCCAAAAGGCATGGTGGCATTAATGTTGTGGTCATGAGTCTCATGAGTAACAAGAGGAGGAACATTATTAGTCCCATGATACAGCATTTCTTGGCTCATTTTATTGGGACTGTTCATATTGTTGTCTTCTGATCCTTTGCTCTTGTGAAATACCCTACACAACACCCAATCTTCCTGCAAAAAAAAAATACACACAAAAATATGATATTGTTAAGTACTAGAAAATTTACGTAATAATTTTGTATGAGGGTATTATTGACATTTAGGATATTTGTGGTTGTGTTAGTGGCGGTGGCGGTGCTAGGGGTGTTCATTTTGGATCAAAAACTGACAGCCGAGCTCAACCGTATTTGAAAACTAAAAATGATGGATAGTTCGGTTTTATTTATAATTTGAGAGAATCATATTCAATTGTTGTTCAGACCTAATTCTTAAAAATTAGAATTGTGGTTAAAATGGAAAAAAATTGAATAGAAAATTATTTAAACTATAGCGTTCATTTTTTTTGTTACTATTTATTAATATTTGTAAACTTAAAATTTGACCGAGTTGTATAATTTCCAATTTCGAATATATGTATATGTCTGAATTTTATAACTTAGTATGCATTGAATAAAATTGGGTAATTAGTTCGAAAATAACTTGTATGGACATGATTTGCCCATAAATCGGGTCTAAAATGAAGACCAAAAACTAACAAGTTCGGTCCAGTTAGAAAAATAAAGAACCGCGTGTGGTCATGGCTGATAACTTTATTATAACTGATTCATCAAGTATCTTTGGTTTCAGATATGGTTTTACAAATTAAGAACCCTAAGGTGGGTTTCGATCCAATTCTTAACCGATTCGATATGGTTTTGAACCATGAATAGCCCTCGATGGTGCAACTAATTTTTTGTATAAGGGTATCATAGTCATTTTTAACGGGTGTTACTGGCGGTGAAAATAAGAAATAAGTAGAGGGAAGAGACCTTAGGAGTCATGTGAGGGGACTCCAATCGAAACTCGTGCATGATCCAACCCGTCTTGATCCCGTTCGGAGCCCTATTCTTGTAGAACACGAGCGTCTTCCTCATCCCTACGATCTCCCTTGTGGCCGGATCGTGCACCATCCGATCCTTCCCCGTCGCCTTCCAATACCCAGTCGATGTTGCCCGATTTGCTCGATACCCAGTCGCATATTTACGGTCGCGGAAGCTGAAAAAGTACCATTCTGTCGCGTTCAGCTTGGCCACCTCTATACACAACAAAGATCACTTGACATCGTTAATTCCATTAAAAAAACAAGTAATAATGTTTACACGTACAAGTTTTAACCATTAGATCACACTCAAACTTAATATTTATGTTTATAAATATACAAATTTGTGAATGTATAATGTAAATCACAATATATAATAGACGGATTTTGGTCAATGATTTTGAAAATTATGGGACATATACACAAATGTGATCCAATTTTACAATAATTTCTATATTTTCCAATAACAAGACAAGTAAAGATAATGTTGATAAATGTGAAATATTAGTAAGATTTTGAATTCCCATTCCTTAAGATGAGTAAACATTCCAAATATGAATATAATTTGATGTGTTCAATTTGGTAACTTTCCAAAACCACCCTTATACTAAAAGGGTATATATGGTAAATATACATATGTAGAAGAAAATAGAGAAATTTAAAGTTTATAATTGGAAAGATAAGTACCAAAGGTATTTAATTATTTCCCATAAATGTAGTCTTAGGGATAATTAAGCAACATCCTATAAATTAATTGCAAATTCCCCAAATCTTATTTAAAACTAAAGATTCTAATTAATTTGATTTGGATGTGATAGTTTAGATCTTGATGACCTTAAGAATCTGATATATATGAATTATTTGTTTCCTAAAGTCAACTTAATTTTTAAGTATTTATTAAAATAATAATAATATTATTAAAGTAGTTAAAAATGTCTCATGAGCTACTAAAATAAAAACAAAAAGGATTATTTGTCACTGCACAACTTAATTAAATCGATTTCGTGACTGCTCTTTTATATTTATATATCCAAATTATTGGATATATAGTAAGAGTCCATAGGTTATGTTAATGAGTATTTTCTAAGGAACCAAACAAGAAAAGGAAATAGGAACAATTTTTTTACATTAATTAGATATGCATGCCATCATTAAGATATAAAAAAGGGTGGTTAATTATCACGTGAAGAAAATAAATATATAGATATCGTGAAATAAAAGAAAATGAGGTCACTAAATGTGTTTGAGAGAAATGAACAAACACAGTAAATGCTTAAAGAACAAGTCATGACTCTCTTCTATGTTTCTTGCAAGACACAAACACAAATGGGAAACATGTGTGTCTCTTCTTTCTGGTATATTTATTTGTACCAAACATGTTTTGCCTCTTTATGTGCTATGAACCAAAAAGCACAAAAACAAAGATCATCATAATATCATATGATTTCAAAAATTGTTCACTTGGGATCATACCCAAAAAATATATGCTGTTTAAAATAACATGATAAAAAACCTTTAAATACAATAATGTATAATTATATTCAGTCTGAGACAATTATGTAATCTCCAGACGGATTAAAAATAATAGGTAAAATTCGAAAAACCGAATACTCAATGATAATAATTTTAAGCTGTACACTGAACATGACATGCACATGAGCATGATTTATCGATAAGATCACTGACTTTTACATGCAATATGATATATGCATGTGCGAGAATCATAATTAATGACCTGGTATTTATTATACGAAATGAGTTATTTTCTGGACGATATAAAGAAAAGGGAAAGAGAGATGATGAATCACCAGGAAGCTGCCAAGGCTCACAAGCATGCAAGTCAACATCAACCAAAGTGCCCTTCAAATCTTGATGATGATCATTATAAGCAATCTTATTGAAGAGGTAATGACACACCAACTCTTCATCACTTGGATAAAACCTAAACCCAGGAGGCAGTGTTGCTCCTATATCTCTTAGACCCATCAACTTATATATATGTGTGTATCTATCCCTTCCCTCACTTTCTCAGGAAATTGGAAGAGAAAAGGGTGGAAAATAATTTGAATTAATGCAAATGATGATCTCTTTTCTCTCTCTCTTGTGCTTTGAGTTTTGAGTTTTGAAGAAATGATATGAAGAAGATAGGTTTGGGCACTATACACATGTATTTATAGGTTGGATTTGGGAGAGGAGAGAGAAAGTGATTGATAATCATGATTTTTGTTCTCACAATAATAATTAATCAATGGGAATGTGTGTGGTGGAGTTAGTTATAGAAAAGAAAGTTTCAAGAAACACCAAACTCACAAGCTATCTTGACATATGTAATATTAAAGAGCATTTCATGTGATTTTTATCATATACCAAAATATATGGATAAAAACCAAATTATTTAATAATTGGCACACTTCAAAGATCCCCCCTTTATTTCTTTATTCATTATTACAAAAAAATCTAATTCTAATAAAACAGTAATAATTATGGAGAGGATAGCAGTTTCAGCTAAGTGAAAAGAGTAAACTTTGTTGTGAAAAATAATGAGAGTTTTATGAATTGACCGAAAATGATATAAATTATAAATAAAATAATACTAGTTTTATTTTGCGGTGTATGATTCAAATTATATGAATTTTATTAGCTCGGTTAATAATTTTAAATTATTTTTTCTTCTGAAAATTACATCATATTTTATCACCATTCCAGTTGGATAAAACCTTCTACTTCCCAAACAGTGCGATTCTCAATTGATAAAGTGTTATGATTTTAAACTAGTAATTATTATTCATGTATTTGTGTTAAAGTTCAGTAATTTTAGTTCTAAATAATATTCGTGTATAATTCAATATTCAAATATAAACTAACAAATATAACATATAAAAATGAACTATTTACTTACTTTTATTTTTGATCGGCAAATTGTATTGTATCAATAACAGACTCAAGACACACATTTATGTAGAATGAAGCCCAATATTGTCACTTGACTCCAACTGGAGAGAGATACCTAACAGAAGTTGGAAACAAAGACGAGATATCACAACGTGACTCGAACCCAAAACCTTTTATCACCCCAAGTTTAAGTCTTTAACCAATTGATCAAGCAAGCGGTTAAATGAACCATTTACTACTAATTAATTTTTAATGTGCAACTCAATCATGAACTGACTTCATGTTCACATCCCATTTGCTCACAAATAAAAGAATAATTAGGATAGACTTAGGGTTTGTGGACCCAACCTGTATGGGGTCCCTCAAATGATGAAAAACAAAGGTCCCACACATCCATTTTTGTACACTCATCTAAATAAATTTCTTGATTTTGATATTTGAGATGGAGAAAGAACAATAATAATGAAAATATGGACAAATTTATTGATTGTTACAACACATGTAATCTCATCCAATGATAATAATTGTTTTTTTTGATAAACAATGATAATAATTGTAATTAGGCTTATCTCTATGTTTTAGATAGACCAATGATTGACCTAGACCTTTATTCTGGACTATATTGATTAACATAAATAATAGAACCTTATTTTTCCTTTTATTAGTGAATTAATCTTTTCATTAGTCGGAACAACTCGACAGTTCAAGGGTTATATATATCTTTTCATTTTACAACAGATATAAAATAAAAAATATCTTTTAATTTGGTAAGGGGTTTAGAAGATATTTTTTGTATCCGATGTGAATAAGAAACGTGATAAAGTACAAAATATATTTTTCAAGGATAAAGGAATTCAATTTGAGAAGAAAA
>JAYMTP010007451.1:0-10978 GCA_036897365.1 Geranium brycei | reverse complement strand
GGCCCCGCCCGCCTGACCAGCGCCACCACCGCCCTCGCGGTGGCGCTCGCCGCATTTGTCGTGGTCCTGCCCCGCGGGACCCACCTGCTGGCCAAGCGCATCGCCCTGGGCCAGATCGTTATAACGTACGTCATAGCATTCATTAACGGTGAAAAGACCCAGCCCGTCATGCACCCTGTTCACGTCGCCGCCAGCACCGCCGTCGGTATCGTAGCCTGTCTTCTTGCTCTCTTGTTACCGTACCCTCGACTGGCCTGCTTCGAGGTACAGATTAATTTATTTTATCAGTAAATTGTACATGGAAATTTGTAATTGACTATACTTAATGTGCATGTCATTAATTTATTTGTACGTGACGACGAGCAGGTAAAAGAAAACTGTAAGTTATTTGCAGACAACGCATCGGAGAGGCTAAAGCTATTTGTTAAGGCGTATTGTGCTGAGGACACCGCGAGTGCGCTAGCGTCTATTTCTCAAGCCAAATGTTTGGCTCTTTCCGGTGCGAAATTCCTTCTGGGTGTCAAAAGATACCAAGTAAGCATCCTATAATCACAATCAAGCTTTAAATCATAAATAGGAGGGTATATCACATAAAAAAAGATGTTGAGCCTGGAACTCCTCGAGTCAGTGAGCAAACGGGGTCAACATCTCATATGATAATGCACATATAATTAAGTAGATAAATAAATGTATAAAAGAGTTAGCTACTAATTAATTGTTTATATATATGAATGTGAAAACAGGAGAGCATGAAGTGGGAGAGGCTGCCGTTTAAGTTGGTGGGGCCGCAAAACCCAGGAGACAAGTTGCAGGACATAGAGGTCTCTTTACGAGGAATGGAGATGGCTCTCACCACCACATCCTCGCTTCCCGCCAATTTAAAGGCATGTGATGATGATGCACGATCCAATGACGGTCTACATGGACTCGAGGAGCACATTAGCCAAACCCTCAAACAACTCAAGTCCGGTTTAACCTACGACTCCGTGATCACCGTCCCCGAGTCAAACGCTGACCACATAACCAAGTCAATCCAAACGCTCCAAACCACCCTACCAACGCACAACAACCTCCCTTCCTTTTTCTTCCTGTTCTGCATGAAACTCCTACACGCAAAATCAATCTCCACACCTACACCCCCAAATCCCCAAACCCAAAACGACAAGTCGGTTCAAGACAAAATAAACGACCTGTCGTCGAGTTTAAAAGAAGACGTCTGGAGCAAGACCCGGTTCTTGCCGGCTTTCAAGTTCTCGTTTTCTCTGGGTCTCGCGGTGCTGCTCGGCTCCTTGTACAGCAAGGAGAACGGGTTTTGGTCCGGTCTACCAGTAGCCATCAGCTTCGCGGCTTCGCGCGAGGCCACGTTTAAAGTCTCCAACATCAAGGCTCAGGGCACGGTTCTCGGGACCGTGTACGGAGTACTAGGTTGTTTCTTGTTCGAGCGGTTCTTGCCGGTCCGGTTTCTTTCACTCCTCCCCTGGTTCATCTTCACCGACTTCTTGCGGAGAAGCCGCATGTACGGCCAGGCCGGCGGCATCTCCGCCGTCATCGGGGCCGTCCTCATATTGGGCCGCAAGAACTTCGGCCCGCCGAGCGAGTTCGCTATCGCGAGGATCGTGGAGACATTTATCGGGCTGTCGTGTTCGATCCTGGCCGAGGTTGCCTTCGAGCCGACACGAGCCGCGACCATGGCTAAAGCCGAGCTGTACGAGAGTATGTTGACCCTCCACGAGTGCGTCGACTCGGTGAGTCTCCGACGTGGCAATAAGGCCTTGTTGTTGGAGAAGCAAAAGAGGCTGAGAACAAAAGTGGTCGAGCTAGGTAAGTTCATTGGAGAAGCTGACGTGGAGCCCAATTTCTGGTTCCTGCCTTTCCACGGTGCTTGCTACGGTAAGCTCCTCGGGTCCCTCTCGAGGATCGCTGACGTCATGCTCTTCTGCGCCCATGCAGTTGGAGATCTTGATAACGAGGAGGTCGTGAGCAAGCTAAACGACGACGTTGCGTCGCTGGCCAAAATCGTTGGCTCTCGCGTGACGTGTTTCGAGGAGGTTATTTCGGTAAAATCGGTGGCGTGGCTCGAGAGGGAGCTGGAGAGGAGCAACGCGTCGAGCGACGTGGAGTTGGGGAAGTCCACGTGGAGCCATGACGTGGACGAGGAGATGGAGAGGCACGTGAATGGTTACTTGCAGCACGCGAGAGAGGTTGTGGTGAAGAGTGGTGACGTGGAGGGGGTGAGGTGCCAGGTGGCGCTGAGCTTGGGCGCGATTGGGTTTTGCATGAGCGGTTTGGTGAGGGAAATAAAGGAGATTGAGAAGGGTATAAGCGAACTTGTTCAGTGGGAGAATCCTTCAACACAGATTAATTTGCGTGACATGTCGTGTAAGATACGTGCTCTGTACAAAAATGTAAACACATGAAATATTACTCATTACATTGTGAGACTGGGCTTGGGCCCAATAGGATAAAAGGCCCAAAACATTAGGAAAATAAGAAAAATGTTAGTGTGGCTGCTGGGATTCGAGCCCAGGTCTCCACGGCCACAACGTGGAATTCTCACCACTAAACTACAGCCACATGATGACATATGTGTGTTAATTTATTATTTAATGTAACATAGTTGCACATGTTTTGACTTCACTATATTCTTTGTTTTACGTTTGTTGCACCAAGAATATTAAAGAAAACAAGTAGTCCCAATTATGAAGGTAACAACTAACAATCAAACAGGCAAGCCTTCACCAGCTCACCGACTTGCTTCCAAGATATTGTTGATGTTTAAAATCTCTATTACATTTATTAAATAATTTAGCTAACTTTTCCATTATATTTTTCTCCATCCTCCTTCCCCAAATCATTCTTAACTAATTGAAACCAACCGTGAAGAGAGTTTTTTTTTAACATCATTAAGAGAGTTTGTCACGCGACTTGCATGTATATCGTCAAAGACTCGATACTACGTAGGACTAAATAATAACGTAAGAAAAGGATAATATATTACACCTTACTGTAAGTTTCAGTCTTGCATGATTGCAAATTCATTCATTTTTCAATCCACGAACCAATCAAATATGACTTATAGGATGGGTTGGGTGGTGATAGCTTCAGAAGCGCCTACACTACCAGTTTTACCGAGGAGCGCACCACAAGGAAGACAACATACACATTAAAACTCACATCTGGCCTAAAATACTAGACTATTAGGTATTCGGTTTATTGTGTATATAAACTCTCCTTATACCCTATAGCCTATACTCTTCCAATGAGGGGCTCAATCACATCGGGTTGCTCATGCTCCTATGTCCAAATCACCTTGCACTTTCACCAACTGCCTCATATAACAATCCTGATATAATCAATCATAGTTCTAGATTCTACTAGTCCACATGGCTCGATCTACCATGAGATCCATTGGTTTACCAGCCCGATGAGATATGTGCAAACTTGCCTCTGATACCACTTGTTAGAGGAGAACCGGGTCTTACCAAGGAAGAGCACGTTACAATGAAAGCTCACATCTGATCCATAATACTAGCATATTAGGTCCTCGGTCCAATGTGTATAAAAACTCTCCTTATACCCCATACTCTTCTGATGTATGACATGGAGTCACATGTGGAGTTCCTAATAAATAAATGCAAATTTGAAAGATTATGTTGATGAACATAATTTCAAAGATAGCTCCAGCGAATCTCCTTCTCTCCATCTATAATCTATCTGTTCAACGAGAATCATTTTCTATGATTATTGTTGGTTTGTTTCCCAACTAAAAAATCAACAAAAATCTCAAACCCAAAACATATCATAATCTTAGAATAAAAAACAAATCAATAATAATTAGAGTGATAGAGTATAGATAGAAATAAGAAGTCTGGCCGGAGTACACGAGGATAACAACTCACTGCCCTAATGACTAAGTTATTTTACCCTGAATGTAAAATCATGAACATTTTGTTAGTCATGCATCGTTTTCTCACAGCCAGTGGCTGCTTCCAAGTTACGTCTTCCCAAGCAGAGACCAAACCCGAAACCTCTGCTCTTCGATGACTCAAATCACACTCACCCTTTTCACATCTCAATCTCCTCGTTCATCACCCAATCGCCAAATCTCAATTTCCTAAATTTACTAATCCAAAAACTTCAAGGTACAGTAATAAGAATCAAATCTTACATACTTTCTTCATTAATGTTTTAATAATATGAGAACATATCAAGTTTGTTAGGTTGAGTGAGGTGCAATTGTTGTTTCTGTTATTGTTATCGAGTGCCCATCATCATATTAACTATTGGGTTCAATGCGTTTCGTGATTTTGAAGCATTCCATTTTTAATCATTTCCATTTAATGATTTTTTTAATTGGGCATTTGGTGAAGGAAGGTTCCATGGTTTAGAAAATGTTCTCATCTGGGGACTATAAATACGAGTCTTCGATTTCTCAAATCACAACTCATCTTAGGTTTTCTTCTGCTGATCTCACTGTCAAAAGGGTATTGTCTCTTTTTCTCTGTCTGATCTAGAAATCAATTTGTTTCTCTGATTACTCTGTGGAAAAAAGTGTAGATCTTTTTTTCTTCTTCTGCATCTCTGTGTATCATTTTAGTCTATGTCGATGACATTGATGCCCTTTTGCAAATTTATTGTGATGGATTGATGGGTTTTGTTGATTTGTGGTTGGTGCAGAGTTTAAAGAAGGATCTGAGCAATGGCAAACAGCTCCTCAAATGGAGATACCCAGAAATCAACAAAGCCTCCTCCAAACCCGTCCCCTCTGAGAAATTCCAAGTTTTTTCAGGTGATGTATATCCATTGACCATTACTGTTAAGTGTTTATTTGTAGTTCATATGCTGCAAGTACTGTTTCTGATACTTGGGTGGTTGATTTAGAGGCCAGTTATTACTTTACCGAGAACAATTTTGGTTAGGGATTCTTTAAGTTCTGATTTTGTAAAGGATACATATTTTGGTGGGCAAAGTTATTTTTATTGAGGTTGGACCATGATTTGGCTTTCAACTTTCCTTTATAGTCTATAGCTGTGTAGCATTGCAATGGTTGTTTGTATAATATAGGTGTGATGAGTTTCAGCATTTCTCATTTCACTGTTCTTATGTTGATTTTTTGATATCCTTAATTGTCATATCATATGTATATTGTTAATGATTTGCATTTGAAGCTGACATAAGTTGTTAATACTAGCCCTAAATCTATGATAGAATTGCAGATTTACCTATCAGATCCAATTTGAACCTATCTATCCTCTCCACTATTTGCAACTTTACAGTTGTAATATGATAATTGTTCAATAAACATAACTCTTTTTATTATGATGACAGTCTAACATGAGGATTTTGGTTACGGGAGGAGCTGGATTCATTGGTTCTCACCTAGTGGATAGATTGATGCAAAATGAAAAGAATGAGGTTATCACTTCATCCTTTGTTCTTTCTTTTTAACATTCAGTTGTATACTGAACTATATATCCTTTCATATTTGTTGGGATTTATAGTCTGAAGTTGGAAGGACACTTAAATATATCAATAATTAAGTCAACTAGATGATTACATGGCAATAATGTGCATCTGATTCATATCTATCAGGTAATTGTTGCTGATAACTATTTCACTGGGTCAAAAGACAATCTCAAGAAATGGATTGGACACCCAAGATTTGAGCTTATTCGTCATGGTAGTTTCTTCTTCCTTTTTCAATCTGCTCCCATTCCAACATTATGTACTTTTCCTTGTACAGATGTTGATATAATTCTTTCTGTTCTTTTGTTAGTTGATGCAATGCACTTTTGTTTAACTTCACATTTTAATGTCCACAACTTGATTTTTATCAGCACATTGCTGGCAACTAGATTTCCCAAGGATATATATTGGTCTCCCATGAGCATATAAATGATCCGACAAAAACATAGTATAAACCCAATGAGCCATCATATCAAGTATTCTTAAGTTAGTTGAGACACATTTTTGAACTAGGCATTCAAATAGTAGGAACCTTTACGTATTTATAACTGAGATACTTCACGTAGACAGAATTTGAATGATGGGCCTATATTTGGTGGATATCTGAATAACTTTGATAATCATCTTCTCTTGAGAGGATTCTGATAAACACAATAAGTAAAATGCAAATTTAGAATCTAGTTGAAACTGGACTACCACTGCTAAGTTGTCTTCATATCCTAGTATGGTCCCTTAATTGTTTTTATACTTCATGGCATTGATCCAAGAATATAAAAATAAGAGGTTATGTAGAAGTCACTTGCCTGGTGCCTTGCAATATGATGTACTTTTGCTATCTTGTTTCCTCTAGTTTCTTTATAGTATTTTGTGGAGTTAATATTGACCACCATTTTTTGCTATTTGTTCGTTTTACAGATGTCACCGAACCATTGTTGGTTGAGGTTGATCAGATTTACCATCTTGCATGCCCTGCTTCACCAATTTTCTATAAATACAATGCTGTGAAGGTGTGTTTATATAGTATATGTGCTCACTTGACTATGTTTTGTTACCAGTCATTAAAGTATTTGAATTACCGAATATGGTGCTTCCCCCCAGTGATTGCTCTCTTTAGGTTCATCAATGGTTGGTTGGTATTGAACCCCCTAATTGTGGGTTATACTCCCACGCGAAATATGGGTGGTTTGTTCACATTGGTTTATGTACTGAATTACTGATCTGTGATTGTATTTTCTCCTTTTAAGAAATATCCTAACTTGCAAGTGCATTATTATTTAACAGACAATAAAGACAAATGTGATTGGCACACTGAACATGCTAGGACTTGCCAAGCGAGTTGGAGCAAGGTTGGAATTCTTCATTCAATATTTTTTTTCCTTTGAACAGCCCCTTTTATGGCTTTTACTCATATATTATATTCGGTCTACAGGATTTTGCTCACTTCCACTTCAGAGGTATATGGGGATCCCCTTATCCATCCCCAACCTGAGACCTACTGGGGTAATGTCAACCCAATTGGTATGTTTGCCATTCGACCTTTGCTTGTTCTCGATTTCAGTCTTTGCTATTTCAAAGTTGATCAATGCTTGGGTGTCCTAGTTGACTAGTTCATTAATTCACTGGAGGCATATACATACATACACATAATGACATTTTTTCTTGCTGACACGTATAGTGACTTAATTCCCATTATGGCCCCTTTTTCGGTTGGTCATCTTTAAATCTATATCACTGTTTGTGTGCTCTCATTCAAGGTTAGACAGTATCATATACCTTTGGGTCACTTATATACCTATAACAATTCTAAATACTGGTGTGTGGCTTGTAATATATCTATCATCTAAAAGATTTTGATCGTCCCATAATCTAAAGGGTATATGATACAAAGTAGGCCGATTCTAGTTTCTCACTACTTTACCGAAGACATTTTTTCGTATAACAGGAGTCCGGAGCTGCTATGATGAGGGGAAGCGTGTTGCTGAAACTTTAATGTTTGACTACCACAGGCAGCATGGAATAGGTAGATGAGCTTCTTTCTGTTCTTCAGCTAGAGCTTTCTTATGCATGACTTATTAACTCATTTCTCTGTTCACATTTTAAAGAAATCCGCATCGCTAGAATCTTCAACACATATGGACCACGCATGAATATTGACGATGGGCGTGTCGTCAGCAATTTCATTGCTCAAGCACTTCGGTAATTCCTTGTGCTCTTTAATTTGGTATAACAATGCCTTTGTTGCTGTCTTTGTTTGCTACATTTGGTTTAGTCAAAAACACTAGCTCTCAAATATTAAGAACTTATTCAATTCATTTCAACTAAAGAAAATGGCGATACTCACTCTTGAATCTATCATGTCTCGTGCTTTGTAGTGGTGAACCTTTGACTGTCCAAGCCCCTGGAACACAGACTCGCAGTTTCTGCTATGTTTCTGACATGGTACGGAGTGTCAAAATTATTGTGGTAGTTTTAGACTAAGTGTTGCATTTTCTGACTCGCTGCGTCTAAAACGGTGAAGGTTGATGGCCTTATGCGGCTCATGGAAGGAGAGAACACTGGGCCTATCAACATTGGAAACCCAGGTAGGACATATGATGCGCATAACCAAAAGAATCACCGTTCTTGCACAAACATGTCCTCAGACTATAATTTTATATTTACCTGCCAATGCTAACTTATGATTTTTTTGGGTTCATTTTAGGCGAATTTACTATGCTTGAACTTGCTGAGACAGTGAAAGAGGTCAGTCTAAGCTTTCACATTGTCATTCCTTTATATATTGATGGTTAATTTATTGTTTAATTACCTCTTAGCATTTGTCAGTGACTGTCTGGTTTTACTGTATGCAGCTGATAAACCCGAACGTGGAGATAAAGCACGTAGAGAACACTCCTGATGATCCGCGACAGAGGAAACCCGATATCAGCAAGGCAAAGGAGTTGCTGGGATGGGAGCCAAAAATCAAGCTGCGAGATGGGCTTCCCCTTATGGAGGAAGATTTCAGATTGAGGCTCGGAGCTTCCAAAAAGAAGTGATTATGGAGATCATAGCAGATGAGGAACTCTCGTTCATTTATACCATGGGATGTCAAAACCTGTTTCTTCTGATTCTGTGTTTATTTTTTCCTCTTCAGTACAATGAGTTTGTTCATGTCATGCCAGTATTTCTTGTTCGCAGTTTTGTTACTGCCCAAATTATAATAAAGCTGTCTTTTGAAATTGTCTTCACAATCTCGTGTTCTTGATTGCATTAAGTTGTTGTATCTATTGGTCCCGTTAATCAGCACAATTAGGTTTGTATTTTTTTATCAGCAAATTACTATTAATATAAAGAAAAGGATAAAGAGATCTTGGCTCTTGATTTTGGTTTTGATTCGTGCTGAGGAGCATGCTGATGTTAATCTAAGGATGGGAACTTGTTATGCTTTTAATTTTGGTTTTTAGCTGAAAATATTTGAACAAAGTGTTAATTTAAGTATGAAATTGAGATTTATGGAAAAGAAGTGCTTCATTTGGGTAATGACAATTTTGTATGGATATAAGTGAGTCTGAGTTTGGATTTGAGATCAATGGAGAAGAAGCATGGATATGTTTTTTTCATTTTTTTTATGTCAGTGACCATTTCGCCCTCATATTATGATGAGATTTGAAGATTTTAAACAAAAAAGAAACATTTTAATTTTTTTACAATGTCATGTAAGCTCGTGAAACAAAATGAAAATAACGGGACCCCAAGCGAATAAATTATACTTTAATACACATATTTAATATTGAGTTGTAGTTTATTTTATGTTACTGAGATCACTCCTTCATATAAAGTATTATATCTGTTGTAATTATTATATTTTATGGTAATTTTCATTATGCATATCATTTATTTATAGCTTTAACTTTATCTTTAGTATTAAATTATTTAGATGTAAAACAATTTTTTTAGTTCAAGGATATTGATAGTTTACTACACCTAATTATTCGAAAATGACACTTTCGTACCTATATCTAATTTCGTCCTTTTAGTAACTTGATAATTTTTGCGTGACAACTATACTAAAATGACTACAATACCTTGGTTTAAGAAACCAAAATTAGACTGGTCCATTTGAAAACAAAAGAATTGGACTGACTGGACAAACAACTCCATGGCTAAATAAGGACGCGATCCATGCCGTCAGAGAAACGCTCCGGTAACGGATCTTTTCTAGCCCGAGGCCTCTTGGAGAATCCGATCACGGAATCAACGACCCTTAGGAGCTGAGGTCGCCGCATGGTCACTGGAAAACCGCCAAAAGAGCTCCTGCCTTAGATTCCTTCTCGTTGAGCTGCTCATGCGCTACCCAATGTGCAGAGTCCATTCGCGTGTTGCCTGAAGTTCATCGCAAAACTGCAACGCCTCTCAAAGAAAGTTTCGAACCTCTTTAGATCTCACTTGAAAAGCAGTCTAGAGAAATTCTCCAACGAACTGATACCAGATCTGACATCGCAGGGCACCGGAGGGTGTGGCAGAGCTGGTTCTCCTCGAACAGAAAAAGGTCGATTCACCTGGAGAAAAACACACATGCTCCTTCAAACTTCTCTCATCGCCAACTTCTATTGCCTGGAACCACCTCGAACCAAATCTGAATTATTTGAGGTCTTCAGACTCGCCATAGTCTCTAGTTGCAGAAAGCCATTCTTGAAGTAGAAGAAGAAGCTATTAAAGGATGTCGCCATCGTTTTTGTCGACGGATGTGGTTTCGGTAGAGGGTTTGCAGGAACCGGGACCACTTCCCATTCATGAAGAAGAACCAGTTCAATTTAATTTGAATTGATTCAATAATGATTTTAAACATAATTAAACCGGTTCAATTTCTATTTTTAAACCATAGATAGTTTAAATATTTTAAGCTTTTTGAGGTAAATTGTCACAAAAAAATATCATGTAAACTATCATTATTCTTCAATTTAACGATTAAATGTTTTAATTATAAGTTTGATGTGGTAGATGTTACACACTTGGTTACGTAGCTTATTTAAATTGAAATATTAAGGGGTAGACGTGAAATTGTCAAAATTATGGTAAAATGAAAACGCACTGGAGCTGGTCTAAAGTTTTGAGCCCAAAACGAAAATTTCAATCCATTTTGGAGAGCCCCGCCAAAGGAACTGCAGTACATCGCTTAAAAACGCATAATCCGCGTGACAACCTCTGAATTCAATCTCCACCGTTCACTCATATGCCATCGACGGACCGCAATTCATTTAATCGCGTTACAAGGATAGAGCCTATTTACCGTCAGATTAGGATGAAATCTAACGGCTCCATCGCAGCGCCAAATCTCGCATTCCCAAACCCGAAACTACCCACTCCACCATAAATAGCCCCACAAACAAACCAAAGCTCACTCAAATCTCAGAAGCTCAAATTCCAGATTTGCAGTTGAGTGAAATCTCCAGAAAATGTCAGGAAGAGGAAAGGGAGGGAAGGGTTTGGGGAAGGGAGGAGCGAAGCGTCACAGGAAGGTTCTGAGAGACAA
>JAYMTP010007450.1:0-10979 GCA_036897365.1 Geranium brycei | reverse complement strand
GTCAAATTTCAAATCATAACTATTGAGGGCATTTTAGACTTTTACAAACTAATTCTGTTGTATTTAACAGAAGTTACCTTAAGTGCAACTTAAAAATTATTAGGGTATCGACAAAAATAGTTTTAAACTTGGAGTACTAATTTCGAAATGAGACAAATTTGGACTAATGACATAAAATTACCCCTAAAATTAACTAAAAGTGCTTTAAATATAACATAATAAAAGTTGTGATATAGGTAAAAAAAAGTATAGTTTGATAGTCATTATAATTAAGTATATTTATTTATTATCCGAAGAAAGTATGAGGTGGTTACTGTCCTTTTGAAATGGGAACTTTGTTGGTATCGTAGAGGCCAAGTATATGAGGTGGTTACCGCAATTCAATGTATTTTGCTCAGTTTCCAAATTTAAACAACAAAAAAATAAAACAGTCAATCATATTTTAGGGGAAAAGGTGAAAATGAAAATCAAGTAGATACACACAAACACAAGAAGCTGTCGCCAATACTGGTTTGCCCATCAGGCCATCACTATCATTTGCTCGAGACACCGTCTCTTTATTGCATTATCTTCATTAAATTTTGTGTGTGTATATAAGAGCTCCTTTTCTTAGCTACTGCAGCTGTGAAAATTTCATGATGAACGCAAGAGAGGAAAAGAAGCACCTCCCTCATCCATTGCTGAGAGGTGGAAAAAGGAAGGAGCTTGGCTACAGCCATGGCTTCTCTCCTTGTCAGATTCAATCACTTTCTGCCATCTGTGAGGCCCTCATACCTCCCCTTCCTCTTGATTTCATCACCCATCAATACCCACTAGATCAATCCCTCCATGCCTTTTTCTCTGCTTCTGGGTCCCAGTCTCCTATTCCTGATGAGGTCCTTTTTTCAATTTTTTCCTCTTTTTTTTAATTTGTTTTCTGGGTTTGACTGATATGAGTATTTTATTTGTTGTTTTGATTGGGAAATGATGGAGGACAGGTTGCAGAAATTATTGTGGAGAAGAGCCAACCAAAGGCTTTGTTCCTGGTGGGTTTGATCCTGTGGATTCTGTCTTTCAGGTTGGGGACACTGTTGCTTTGTGGGTTTTCTTGTATTGATTGGAAATGGCCATTCCTTCACAACTTCTCTGAAATTCCTTTGGAAAAGAGAGAGGAGATTCTCAGGAAATGGTCAAGAGAGAAGAATCTGATTCCCTTGAGAATAGTGTTTGTGTTGCTCAAACTCTACTGCTTCTTTGTCTTCTTCTCCAGGGTATATCACTCTCACTCCTTTAGTAGCATGTATACATTTCCAGAGTGTTGTTTTGTTTTCATGTGCATTGCTCTAGCTTTAATCATTTTCTATAAGCAACCAAACACGTTTATGTATGTTCCTGCTTTCCATTAAATGATACAATTGAGCCTAGCATAATACAAGAATCCAAAATTTTAATTGCATATAAATACTATAGAGTAGTGCTCTATTTCTTCTTTGGAAATTGTTATGTAAGTTGTAATGGAGTGTCTTATATATTCTGTCCATTTTGTCAGACTGATGAAAACTCAAAAAACCCGTATTGGGATGCTATTGGGTACCAAGTAGACAGCAAGGAAGAGTTGAGTGAACCATGTTGTGAAGAGAGGCCTCTTGAGAAAGGTATTGTAGAGCTTACCTATGAAAATGACTTCACCCTTGTCCAGTCTCTCTCTGAGAAAGGCCTTCAAGTCACTGAAGCTCCCGCACGGAACATGTACAAGATCAAATGTGATGCGGTTGTTATCGGGTCTGGGTGTGGCGGAGGGGTTGCAGCTGCAGTTCTTGCAAAGGCGGGCCTCAAAGTAGTTGTCATAGAGAAAGGGAACTACTTTGTGCCTGAAGACTACTCGGCCCTGGAAGGCCCCTCCATGACTCAGCTATACGAAGCAGGCGCCCTATTGGGAACTGTTGATGGGAAAATCATGCTCTTGGCAGGCTCGACTGTGGGTGGAGGCTCAGCCGTGAACTGGTCTGCATCCATCAGGACACCAGAGGCCGTTCTCAGGGACTGGTCTGTGGACCATAAGCTCCCGCTGTTTGGGAGCTCTGATTACCAATCCGCCATGGACGTAGTGTGCAAGAGAATTGGGGTCACTGAGGGTTGTGCAGAGGAAGGGTTTCAGAATCAAGTTTTAAGAAAAGGGTGTGAGAATCTGGGACTCAATGTTGAGTCAGTCCCAAGAAACTCCTCAGCTAATCACTACTGTGGTTCTTGCTGTTATGGGTGTGTAAGAGGAGACAAGAAAGGGACAGACTCCACTTGGCTGGTTGATGCTGTGAGCTACGGTGCAATCATCCTCAGCGGATGCAAAGCCGAGAAATTGATAATGGCTGACAACTCGGGCGGAACAAAACCATACAAGTGCTTGGGATTGACAGCAGCAGCAATGAACAAGAACATAACAAGGAAGCTGGAAATCGAGGCCAGGGTAACAGTCTCCGCATGTGGGTCTCTCTTGACACCTCCCCTGCTGATATCTAGCGGGTTGAACAACCCGAACATCGGAACGAACCTTCATCTCCACCCAACTAATCTCGTATGGGGATACTTTCCAGAAGACATGCAAGAAATCAAGGGAAAAATCTACAAAGGAGGGCTCATCACCTCGATCCATAAGATGGTGACCGAGAAGGGGAGCTCCCCGGTTATAATAGAGACCCCAGCAATAGGGCCAGCGTCGTTCGCTGCAATATTTCCATGGGTGTCAGGACAGGACATGAAGGAGAGGATGGTGAGGTACGCAAGAACAGCGCACCTGTTCGTGCTGGTGAGAGACAAGGGGTCGGGGGAGGTGAAGAAGGAGGGGGGGATCAAATACAGATTCGACGGGGCGGATAAGGAGAAGCTGAAGATGGGGCTGAGGCAGGCAATAAGGATACTGGTGGGGGCGGGGGCGGTGGAGGTGGGAACGTACAGGAGCGACGGGCAGAGGATGAGGTGCGAGGGGAAGGGGGAGGAGGAGGTGGAGGAGTTCCTGAGGACGGTGGAGGCGGTGGGGGGGATGGCCTCCAGGGAACACAACTGGACAATTTACTGCTCGGCGCATCAGATGGGGAGCTGCAGGATGGGGGCAACAGAGGACGAGGGGGCTGTGGGAGAGGATGGGGAAGCATGGGAAGCAAAAGGACTGTATGTGTGCGATGCAAGTGTAGTGCCTACTGCCGTGGGAGTAAATCCAATGATTACGATACAGTCCACTGCTTACTGCATTTCCAACAACATTGCTCGTTCATTCATCAAATAAACACCAACTCCTTACTTGTTCATAATACAATAAGAGTCTCCATTAGGAGTTGGAGTGTTGTTAGTCATCTCATTCATTTAGTGTTTTGTGCTATATGTTACTAATTGATGTATGATTTTAAAGTGTTTGCGTTTCTCGGGAGACAATTAGAAAGACCATTTTATGAAAGTTATATTACAATTCATTTCAAATTTTAAGTGTTCAAGTGCGAGTGATTGTAATATTTTTTTGGTAGAATAATTTATCAAGTAAAATAAAACGAGCCTTACTTATTTGTTTTCCATTGATTATTAATACACATTATGAGTTAAATAATTTGTTTTGCAGTCAGGACAAAAATTTTATCAACAAAGAGGGTTAGTCTTAAAGATAACTTTTGTTAAATATAACATAAGTGAGTTATTAAAAATTCAAAAGTGCTCTCAGTGATTAATTTTAAAATGATACAAATAATTAATAAATACAAAATGACTATTTTACTTTTGAATGTATATCAAATTAAAATTATAGCTCAAGTGTATATCAGTCTTTTCAAATACACAAAATAATTTTGTAAAAATAAATGGTGAATTGACTCTTCTACCCTCCCTCATTTTCAACCCCTCTCTCTTCACAGACCGGTCGTTCCACTACCTCTCTCCCCACTCCATTTCTTACTAGCGCCGTTATGGGTTCTCTCTCCTCCAAGGTTCTCCTCCGCCTCCGACCGCCACTGGTCTCATCGACGCCTCCAAATTCTGCCACATTCTCTTCCCGACTTGGTGGAGTTCGATTCCATGGCGGTTGAGTTCATTCCATCTCGCTCCTCACTTGTATATTTGATCCAGGCGTCGCCTTCACCGCCGACAGAGGCGTCGCTCGGTAAATCCCCTTGCTCCGACATGTTATCGTGATTCTCAACTCGGTCGAGTTCGAGTCCATGGCATACCGAATCGGCGAGTCCGTCGCCACTCCGTCTGCGTCTGGGTTTTTCAAATTTGTTCTCGATCTGAGTTTTAGTTTTTGAGTTGTGTATGTGTTAAATTTTGGGGCATTTGTGTTTAATTGAAACCTGAAAATTTTGAGCTTTATGTTTAATTGGAACCTGAGTTTTTGTGATTGATCTATGATTTTGAAAGAGCATGGTGTTATTTTTCATCATTTGATGACGCCGATGATCTCGGATTCTGGCATGTTCCCTGCAAATCGCTAGGACAAAAAACCCAAATATTTGTTTGACTCCACATCAGTAGTGGCCAGAGAAATCGCCGTGAAAAAAAGTTCATTTTAAAAGATCAACATGAGGTTGAGAAAGGGTGAGAGTGGCGTCGGTGTCACCGACAACTTCACCGGTTCTCAATGTCGGTGATCCGGCGACGACCTCGACACACTCACCGATTTGACTTCGGCGAGTTCGATCTGGATCTACGAAGAAGAGGGAAGGAGAGGGGTGTGAGGGAGGAAGGGTAAAAATGACATTTTACCTATTATTTTTAATTTTTCTAATCTTTTTTATTTGAAAATACAATTGTGTCTCTAGCCCTGAGTTCAATTTGTTATACAAATAAGGGTAAAATGGTCATTTCAATTTATAAAATAACTGAAACATTTTAATCTTATACCTTGAAACCCTGCTCTGCTCATCTCTTAAATTCTTAGCTCATTCTCTCCCTCTCCCTCTCCTCTCCTCCGGCACGCTCTATTTCAAGCTCTCCAGTTTGTATGCACCGTTGTCGGTGCTGCCCAAACCACAGACAAACCAGAAAACTGAATGTTCCGAAACCGCTGACTACCACATGTGTCAGTGTGGTTCTCACTTCCAATCTGGGGAGAACGGACATGTGTTGTAAGTATTAGGAAGCCGATTAACCAGAAGAAAATATGTACAGCAGCTTAACAAAATAAACTGAAGACTAGACAACTTCATTTTGCTGTCAGCCCAAACAAATCTTCTCTTATGATTGAAAATGTGCCAACCTTATTGCAAAAGTTTAGGCAACAATTACAGCTCGAACCGGTCCCCAGTATCGTCCCGTCCCCTCTAAGAATCTTCAGGAACAAAAAAAAGGCAGAGGATAGAAGAACTTCGGTTCATGGAAAAAATAACAAAATTACATTTTATGCTGTATAATGCTTCAACTGGATATAATCATAGCACAAGGCATTTCCTTAACGGGATAATGCTTTAACTGCTTTCTCTGCAGCATCATCTAAATCTTCTGCTGTGATAAGTGTCATGCCACTTTCCTGCACCAAGATTAGATGTTACAAGTCATTTTTTTTCATTAGAAATTCAAAATATATATATACAAAAAAAGAATCACCATCCACAAGGTTCGATTTCACATCAAGTTTTTATTTACCTTCAGAATTCTCTTTCCTTGATCAACATTGGTCCCTTCCAGTCGAACCACAACTGGTACTTTTAGTGCAACCTTGAAAACAATTCCACGGAATATTTAAGAAATTTCAGTAACTTAAATTATAGCAGTAAAGATTTTCAAATCCATGGGCCTGCTAGAATTAGGTGCCAAAAGAGATGTAAATATTAGCCATTGACAATCGAACCAATTATTTTACCTGCTTGGCAGCATTGACGATTCCACTCGCAATTACATCACATTTCATTATTCCACCAAATATGTTGACTAAAATTGCTTTTACCTTCTGATCAGAAGTTAATATTTTAAAAGCCTCAACCACCTGGTCCACGTAATAATTTAAGAATTAGAGAACACGTATGAAGAAGATTTATCTAGAGGAAATGATTGTCAACCGTGCAATTAAAGGTGTTTCCATTACTCCCCTCTTTTTTTCTATACAGCATCTGAGCATAGCCACTTTAATTTAAGAATTAGAGAACACATATAGAGAAGATTTATTTAGAGCACTTGATACGGTCCCGGGCTCGGATCGAGTTATGGCTGAATTTGGATAGGATGAGAGCTCAATTAACGAGAGAGCTCACGATCTCGAGAATTCGTTGCTCACAATCTCGAGAATTCGTTAAGAGAGAACTCAAGATCTCTAGCTAAGAAGCTAACTAAGAAACTATTTGATATTTTTAATCCATTCATCTCTTTTATTAAATACTTCTCAGGTATTTATAATACTCTGAGAATATTAAACTAAATTAAAAGATCAGATATGCAAATCTGATTTGAAAATACGAATTCAAATTAACCCAAAATCTAAGAATTCAAATAACAATATTTATCTAACTAATTCATCGCATTCTTATCCTTACTGCTTTTGAATTGATACTGTTGGGATTCCTAAGACACTGATTGTCACTGTGCAATTATAAAGTTTTCCTTCCATTACTCCCCTCTTTTTCTAGAGAGCATGAGCACATAATGTAACAGTAACAATTTGAGTGTGAGACCCATGGAACAAATATGCACTCACAAAACTTTAACACTTGTGAATGCAATTTTAAGGTGTTAAATAAGTCAATTATAGGCAGGCAGGAAAGGAAAACCTGATTTTCTGAAGCAGCTCCCCCAACATCTAAGAAGTTGGCAGGGGTTCCTCCATGCAATTTAATAATATCCATGGTAGCCATTGCCAATCCTGCTCCATTCACCATGCAACCAATTTCTCCATCCAATCCTATATAGTTCAAATCAGCTTTGGCAGCAGCAACCTGTTACAAGACACAAGTAGAATAGCATTAAGTATGATCTGATTTCAGTACTAATAGCGTGAGAAGATTTGGCAATTCATGCACGAGATATGTATATAAATAAATATTCTCTTCATTTCACAAATAGTATCCTCTTCATTTTTTAGCAAAAATGAAGGATGATGGAGTTAGTACCTCATTTATTCGCTATGTTAGCAGGTTCTACCACCTTCTAATACACTCATGTGGTACTAACTAACTCATATAAGGATATTATCGGTAATCCATGCATAATTCATTTCCTCAAAAGGCATTGAACTCTTATTTGGGAACATCCATTTTAAGAAAGTAGAACACTTATTTTGTAAAGTAGGGAGTAGATAAATGATCTTCCGCTCAAAGCACTTCTAATCACCTAAAAAATTGATTCTTGAAATATGCCTTTGATGACATATGTTAAAATTATTTCCTATCAGGAATTTATTTCTTATTATTAGTGTATTTCCTATTAATAACTTGTTACCTATTAGTAGTATTTTCCTATTCCTAGTTGTTCCTTATTCTAGGTAGGATTGTTCCCCATATGAAGGGATATTCCGTTATATTGAATGAACAAAATTATCAAGGGAACAACCAGGAATAAGAAAATACTACTATATACTAATAGGTAACAAACTAATTATAGGAAATAACTCGAATATAGAAAATCAAGTTATTGTCATACATGACATATCGACATGGAAATAACAAGTAAACACCTCTCGAGGATCCTCCTGTGATGGATCACGGTACACAAATATCTCCTTCTGACGAAAAGCAGCATTGTCGTCAAAGTTCAACTTAGCGTCAGCAGCAACCAACTGATTATCAGAAGTCTCAGCCATGGGATTGATCTGCCAAATATGTAAGGTCTTAGATCAGAATGCCCTGTGGAAAAAAAGTAGCACCCAAAAGAACAATAAACATCATCAATAGCGTTTTGGAATCTAATAGTTTAAGCTCACCTCTAGCAGGGTGCAGTCACTTTCACAAAAAAGTTTATATAATTTCTTCACTTGTTCCATAGCATCCTTTTTATCAGTCCCCTTGGGAGCCAAACCATCTACGACCTTTGCAGCATCCTCATCAGTAATTCCTTGAAAGACATCAATAGGTACCTACGAATAGAAAAAAAATAGTTGATCAGTTATACAATGCATCAGCAAAGGAAAAGGATGTAAAGCAGGAAAAACTAAAAGCATTAGAAAAGTATACCTTTATAATCATGTCAGGATATTTCTCTGCAAGGTCTTCAATGCTGGTTCCTCCTTTACTGCAAGCAATTATAAGCTGAAAAAAAAACATGTGCAAATAAGTATTGTTGACAGAATAATGATGTAGAAAGAAAGATAAGGAACCCCATTGGCAGGCAAATGCAAAGCTTATGCATTCCGGTGGAAACTTACCGGGCCAGCGGTGTTGCGATCCAACGTGATAGCAAAGTACATTTCATTGACGAGAGACATTTTCTCGCACAAGTAAACCTGTTTAAGGAAATAAACCAAAATGCACACTGAAACTCGCGTGTAGTTTTTCTGAAAAGAGAAGACGTTTTGAAGAAAGGAACCAAACAAGCCAACATGGTGAATGAGGACACATGAAATATAAAAGAAATAGAAACAGGATAAGGATAGTTTAATTCTATCAGTATGCTTAAGAGTAGTTATTACTTTAAACACGTATATATGCCAGCCACTCATGAAAACTCTTCAGGAAAAGAACAATCAGATTGTCTTCGAAATTTTGCCAAAGGTCAATAAAACAATGTATGTTTTATCATTTATATCATTACCACCTAGAACTATTATATCTTAATCCATTAGATAAAAGGCTACGAATAAGAGAAATTCACACAAAATCAAAGTCATGTTTCCACATTTCCTTTTCACTGTCATAAACAGTGAAGAGATCACAGAATCCTAGTTAATAGGGGAATTCGTTAAGAGAGAACTGAAGTTCTCTAGCTAATAAGCTAACCAAGAAACTATTTCATGTTTCATATTTTTAATCCATGCTTTTATTGCTCAACTTATACAGGTATTTATAGCCTGCAGAACCCAAACTAAAGGAGAGGATCAGGATAATCTCCTGAGTTAATTCCAAATTCTAATCAAACAAATACTTATCTAAAGCAACAATGATCTAAAGAGTTGTGATTATCTCTTCTTCCTCTGAGTCCTTATCTGATAGGTCTTAGAAAAAGGTTGTTGAGTTGGACTACTAACAATGGATTTGTACTAGCTTCTTTGTCAATTCTCGTTAATGAAGAAAATAAATTTAAGCAATACAGCATAACCTATAGGCAAAGCTACAAGTATATTCAGATTATTGCTGCCCAAATATGCATATGCTATCAAAATGAGGCCAAATATAAGTAATACATTAACTGAAGAACCAAAACCAGACCTTGCTAACGACTTTGCCTTGGGGACCAGTTTGTTTGGTAACAAGTATCTGCCCGAGCATTTTCCCTGCAAGTATTGATAGTATAAGAAGAAAATAGAAGGAAAATCTACAGTAAGATTATAAGGTTTCATATAAAATCTACAAAAGCTTAGTAATGTAAATCTAACAACAATTGTTACAGAATTTGCAGCAATGGAGATTTGCAAAAAGTCGCAATTCAGTTCATAATTAATGCATATTTATCCATTAAAACTGTTCTATCGTGTTCCACTGGAAGGGAAATGACATGAGCCTGTGATATAATAATATCAACAGAGCTATAGGGGAAAGTGTACCATAAACAAAAACATAAAACCAACAGTTACATAAAGGTAGATGTGAGTTTCGTATACCAGCCAATTCTTCAACTTGCTCTTTCTTTACAATGTGAACTCCACCCTTAAGCCCGCTTTTAAATGTTCCCAGTCCTCGCCCACCAGCTAGAATTTGGCTTTTGACCACCACCTTCACCAGAGCAGAACAACAAAAAATTCTCAACTTAAATTACTTGATTTTTTTGTGATAATATGAGCTAAATTTTAGCTATTGAACGTCCCCATTTCAGATTTGGTTGATTGGATTCTTGGGTAAGAAAGCCATTGATTATGCTGGCCTCAAAAGAATTAGCTATGTACCATTGAATATTTTTACTCTTCTTTACAAGTTGTTATGAAAGGCCTACAGACACAATTAGCTTATTATAGGTGAGTTCCTTCACCCCAGCTCCACAAATTGTTTGATCAAACCTACAGAAACTGATATGTAGTAACAAACAGAAGGTCAGCTCTAACAGTTACCTCACTCTGACTTGGAAATACATCCTGAAGAGCCTTCCTCACTTCTTCGGCAGAAGAAACAGCCACTCCATTTGGAACATTAATTCCATACTTACCCATCAATTCAGCCCCCTGATTCACAAAACCAAAACTCATCAGTCATCAATCCAACTTCTTATTGGAAAAGTGACAAAAATGAGCCGGCAAACAGGTTGAAAATCATATCTGAAAGCGGAATTCAGTCTTTAGTTTCTCGGCGACCAAACAGAAAAATGGAAATACATTACAGATCAGCACATATGGTTGTGATCCGGAGTTGCATAGGAATTCTTCAAAGAAAAGAAAAATAAACAATCCAAACAGCGAGGTGAATAGAGTACCTGATACTCGTGGATGTTGAGGCGGCGAAGCTGCTGTTGCTGCCATTTTCCGGCGACGGAAAGGGAGCGAGCGGCGATTTGCTTGAACATTCTGACAGCAGCAGGGAACAGAGATCAAACCGAAACAATTACTGCCTTCTGTAACCCTAAAATACTTCCCCGTAATCGGAAGATGCCACTGCACTCTGGTCAATCGGGTCAGACCGATGCACCCCTTTGATTTTTTTTTATAAAAAATATGGATTTTAGTTTAACAAAATATGGGATATTCTCGCTCACACATTTTTCACTGGACTCACTTAGGGATGGCAAAATAATCCGAACCCGACAGGTACCCGATCAACCCGTCTTGTTCGGAACGGGTGAAACACGATGGTTTGCTGGTTTGGATCGGGTTCGGGTTTTATGAATGGATTTTTGAGCGGGTGCGGGTTGGCCTATACCCGATCCAATTTCAACCCGCACCCGTACGAATT
>JAYMTP010007449.1:0-10979 GCA_036897365.1 Geranium brycei | reverse complement strand
TAGTTTTTTTTTGTTTGGTTAAGGAAGAAGGAGGCGAAAAAGCGCGGGCGACAGGGGGGGGGGGGGGGGGGGGGGGGGTTTAAAATGGTGGATTAGCATATGGTTAAAAATTTAAATATTAATGAAGGGTGTTATAAGGTATTTTTATAAAAAAATAACTTTAATCTGACACTTTAAAATTTAAGTCTATCAAAATTAAAAATTATATTTTGAGTGTATTATGGGTTGGCGGTCCATACAATTAATGGAAGATATAAAGCTGCTTCTGTGTGCAACGGTAAAGCAATGTACATATGTAGTCGCTTTTTTCACCATTTACAACATTATTGGCTTCAAAAAGAAAAAGTAATTGAGTTTTGGATCAAATCGATGGATCAATGCATGGTTGCCAATAATTTCCACTTTATCAAAATTAAATTTTACAAAAACAAAGAAAAATCCATATTTCCGCTACTTTTGATTAATATCTTATAATTTTTTTCTTGAAAACCCATCTTATA
The DNA here is from genome assembly GCA_036897365.1 of Geranium brycei. Lineage (NCBI taxonomy): Eukaryota > Viridiplantae > Streptophyta > Magnoliopsida > Geraniales > Geraniaceae > Geranium > Geranium brycei. The sequence goes on along the minus strand of JAYMTP010007449.1, from coordinate 10,479 downwards.
ATTTTTACTCCTTAATTAGCTTTGATTTTCTTGTTAATTAGATCAAAATTTTAATATGAAAAAAGATTTAATCAATTTTTAATATGTTTTCTTCTTGTTACCACTTCATATACATGTTGATCTTAAAATACACAACAATTGTTATGTCTAAATAAAAAACTTATGTATAATCATTAACACACTGATATCCACCTATTTTATTACCTACGTCAATAATATGAATACATAAATAAATCACGTGTGCAATTAACTATCATCGTTAAGTGTCTCACATAAATCTTTGGATTTTGCTTACAAACTTTCATGCATTTCTCATAATTTTTAGACATAATTAACTTTAAACACATTTTTAATCACTTTTTATATTCTGAAAATTACGACTATTTTTTATTAAATCAGAGAAAACAACCATGTAAAGATAAAATTGTCTTGAATAACTTTTTTTGAGAGCTATACGACCATTTTTTTTATTGAATTGGAGAAAACAATTGTATAAGGTTGAAATCGTCCAGAATCAATTTTTAATTACTGAGAACTACAACTATTCTTTTATTGAAATGGAGAAAACAACAATTTAAGGATAAAAGTGAAGTGACATGCAATCCGTTTTATATTGTCTTTTTGTGTAAGTAAATAAATGAGAAAGAAATAAAAAGCTAATGGAAGAAAAACGTGTTAAAATGTAAGTCACGAGTGAGGCCCACTGTCCAACTCAAGTTGGAATCTACCAGTGTAAGGACCATCGACACGTGTCGATATCTCGTTTGGCTGTGGGTAGAAAAAGACCACACCAACGTGAAAAATGTGCTGACGTGCTTTTCAGAACTATTTTATTTTGTATTTAACTATGACCACAAATTAAAATTACAGGAAAATGACACTTCATTCTATCATGTATTCGTACAATTTAGAGATAATAATGTTGAATAAATACAATCGATTCTGGACTCATTTTATTTATTTATGTTTTCTTTAAAGTTAACAATGTTAATTTTTAATGCAAAATAACTAAAATACATATGAACTATTTCAAATCCCTATTTCAACTATTAAATTCATGTATGCAAATCATTGAGTCACAACTCAACCAGATAGAAGCCACACTTATGTAGGTAAATTAGTGAGTTGAACGTCCAATCTAATCTAATCACTGATATACATACATGATTTTAATTTAAACAAATATATTTATATAAGGAGTGAATTGAAAATGACAAGAGAACTTAAATTTGAAATGTAAATATTTTTTCAAATCGAACTTGAATTTTTATAAACTTGTTTGATCTGAATTCGAACAAAGAATTATTTTGTAAAAACCGACTTGTACCAAATATCTTTACACTTAAAGTTTGCTTGAAGGAATAATATTTTTCTTACATTTATTGCGTACTTCCACTATCAAATTATTTCGTGACAAAAACAGACATGTGATGGGCGCGACGTCCTTGTGTGGATAGGGACAACGGACTTCAAAGGTACGCCATCACAATGCACTGATTAAGGTTTATCCTCAATGTATATCGTTGCTATAACTTTGCAACGATGGGCCGTAAAAAGTAAGCCTTCTGTATTTGGAATGGTAACGGGGAACTGACCAAGGTCTGGTGTCACAAAGGAGTTGTTTGACCGCATATGACCTTTACTTATTAATGATCCGAAATTCAACCATTAGGGTGACTGTTACATAAGGACGACACACTTCAATAGATCCGCCGTCCTTAAGTGTTAGTAACGGCAGACCCCGTGAAGTCCGCCTTCACAAACAACTTCTATATCACAGAGAACTCTATTCTCTTTATCCATTCTCCTTCACAAATACACTCTTATTACTCCTTCACAAAATTTCTCTCCTCTATACATCGATGCATTCAAATTTACAGAAGAAAGTGTTTCGATTTTGTCGGTTAGAAAGTATGTTTACTCAAATGTTGTGTTCACATAACCTTTTGTATTTCTTGTAATGAAGTAATTACAACACATAATGGATCAGAGATGGATAACAACTAAGAGAATGAGTGAGGCGTAAATGTTGGGAATTGATAGTTTCATCAAATTTGTGAGGGCAAATGCTCGAAAATATGGTACAAATTGTTTTAAGTGTTTGCGCGTCAAGTAGTGTAATTGTATTGTGCATGATATGGACATCATTTGCGATCGTTTATTGAAGAAAAATATCCTTAGATAGTATTAGGTGTGGATCCATCATAGCGAAGTCCGAGAAGATATGGAAAGACACAATTTGGATATGAGTTTTCCGACAACTTCAAAGAATATGCGTTGTTCGATTTAGAACAACGATCCTGTGCACGTCGATCATGTGCAACAGTTTGTGGATGATGTAGGCCCATCTCGGGATGTCCTCATCAAAACAAATGATCACGAGAATATGGTGCTCGAGGTCAAGAGTCAGTTTTTAAAGAAGCTATTAAGGAGTACAGCCGATTGGTGATAGAGTTACATAAACTGTTGTAAGAGAATAGCGCCGACCATCTTTAATAGCGTTGTTACAGATGTTATCCATCAAGTAGATAACCAGAATGTTAGACACGACTTTGACGAATTCGCCAAAGATTATTCTAGTACATTGACGTAACTTAATACGTATACATCGAGCTATGTAGCGGCGAAACATAAATTGAAGTCAATTAAATTAGCATGCATGAAATATGATGCATGTTTCTACGGATGCAGTTTGTACTATTGAGAGCACTCGGAAGAGAAATCATGTCACATTTGTGAAGAGGAAATGTGTGAGATTGTCAAAAATAAATCTGTCGTGAGGAAGATATTGCGGTACTTCTTATTAATGGCTCGACTACAAAGTTATTTATGGCACCAAAGATGGCTGAGTGGAGCGATGACATGATGAGCTTGGAAAGGAGGACGATGATGCATTTATGAAATTTATGTGAATATGTATAATTTAGGGTGAAATTACACAAGGGTAATTTTGTATGATTTGCATTTAGGGGTATATTAAGAATTTTGTAAATTATTGAAAATGTTGACGAACAGTATCCATATGGTAATTTTAGATGATGACACCTAAAGGTTGCACCCAGATTTTTTAGTTGTTCCACGCGAGAAAGCGAGCCGCACTCGGGTTGTCGTCATCACCACCACCAGCGCGGGACGACAATGTCTACGTGCAAGAACTTCCCCCGCCCATACCAACCATGGAGTGGCAGATGGGTTTGACTCAAACATGGCGACTGACTACATGGTGACAAGATGTGGGAGGGTGTGAAAGAAGAGGCCTCGATCTGTGGTCACTACAACACTAGTTCAAGATCTTTCAAGGAGACATATGAGAAGGCGGTCAGAGAAAGCAGGAACCTCTAGTTTCACTACCTCTGCAGACTTACCTTAGAATCTCCGAGCCTAGGTAGATGAATAATGAGAAAGTGGTACGGTTTTTTAGAAATTTGTTTATTAACTTTCGAGTATTTTATTTTGAGTGATAATTAATATTATTATTTTTATTCGTGCAGAAAACGGTGCGAGAGCAGTTGGAGGCATATATACCTTCCCTCCGCGGCGGCGACCCTGATACTCTTATTCCCTAGTTGAGTCATGCTCAAAAGGCCGATGCCATAGAAAGAGCCATCAAAAAGGCATTTTCCCGCAATTCCGATGGAAGAAATATTTGTGGTTTGGGGAACCAAGATCCGAGGCCAACGAAGGCGAGATAACGTGGCGCGAGCTGCTCTTGAGGTTGTTACACAGCTACAAACTGTAACACAAGAGAACGTGACTCTGACGTTCAAGATTGAAGTGTCGACGACTCAACATGAAGAAGCTTGTGCTCGAGAAGAAGTGTCTCGTGCTCAGATAGAAGCGACTCAAAATCAGCAAGAAGAGACAGATGCTATGACGAGGTTCGCATATGAGCATATGCAGAATGCGAACCCAAATATTCCCCCTTTCTGTAGGTCCGAAGACTTAGTGTTTTTTTTATCAAATTTGTAATTTGAAATAATTTCAGTTATATGGGTTATATTTTATTTCCAATATAATTTTTTATTTTACATTTTATTTGAAACATGTTTTTCTATTTTTTCTGTAACAGCATAAAGACAACAGACCATGTAAAAACCCGTCGTCGCTATATGGATGACGAACCCTTTAAACATGCCATTACTATGTTGACAACGAACTCTTTGCAAAACAACGTTGCTGTATTGTCGACGTATCGTTTGAAACACGTCGTCCATATAGTGACGGCGGACCCTTACAAAACGCTAGCTGTCACTCTATGGATGACGGTCTCACAGAGAATCGTCGTTACTATAGCAACTTCGTGTTTCGTTGAGACTGTTTTTACTATTGTTAATGGTGAACCACGAAGTCGACGGATCGCCGTGATCATTTTGACGACACACTCATGACGGTTCGTTATACTTATAGTGACGGCGCGTTCCTTTCATGCCTGTCGTCACTATAGTGACGACATATTTGGCATGCCATCACAATCAGCAACATCTTAAGGCTATTGGAATTCCGCCGTCACTATTAGTGACGACGTGTTTTTAACTTTGGGACGTCATACCGAGTCTTTATCCATGTGATAAAATCTGATAGTGTTCTTTTATTTTAAAGCATAATTCAAATCCACATATTTTATATATGAAATTGTATCTGTTACCACTAGTCTTTTATCCAAAAATAAAATTGAGCGAATTGCAATAAATATTGTCACCATCAAATAAGTGTAAAATAAATTGGTTTTGTCACACAACTTAAAATATTTAATTTAATGTGCACCTAACTAATAAATGCAATGTAAATCATTTTGGTCACATGATTACCACGTCAAATTGACACTTACGTATTAGTATGTGACTATATTTATTTATATGATTTCAGGTGATATACCTTAAGTTTTATACCTAGACTAATTACTCATTTCCTATACAAAAAATCAATTATAGTCTCTATAGGAGTGTAAAAGAATCGAATCGAACTTAATTTTAGTATCAAATGAGCTTAAATAATTAAGTTCAAGCTTTGTTAGAAAACGAACATTAAACTCGATTGCGGTTGTGTAAATATCCTTATTAAGAGAGATCAAAATTATTGTTTACACATAAATAATATAATTTGATTATAATTTTTTTGTTTTCCGTCCAATAATTTGAAACACTAAAAACTTTTAGAGATGAATATTTGATTATATGTTCATGTGAATGAATCAATTTACTTTGCAATCTATTTTCTAAGTGGATATTTAATATCGTAGTTGTGTGACTAAAATAGTTTAATTTACTTCTATTTGTCATTAATGAACAATTTATCTAAAGTAGTAATTATTAACAATTTTCCCAACAAAATTCTGTCCAAAAACAAACTATTACACACATTTAAATTTAACATCCTTTGTAAAACTTTTGTACTATTTAATGATATACGACATGTGAGTTTATGACACAATAATGGAGATGCAGAGGATGGTGCGGATGGTCCATTAAACCAATAAGATAAAAGTCCTTCGATTCCTGTGACCGTATGTTCAATATTTATTTATAAATAACCATACAAGCGCATAACCCCAAAAACACACAGCAACAATTTTTTGTAGTTCTTGTTTTGTGACATTATTGGTCTCTTGACGATGGGTAGAGTGATGATAACCAGAAACCACACACTCTTATGCTCCTTACTAGTAATTTCATTTGTGTTGAACCCAACAGTACTAGCATCGGCATCGCATGATCAGGCCATCTTTGTGTTCGGAGACTCGTTGTTCGATGCCGGGAACAACCCCCACTACCGTCCCGACCAATATTTTCCGACCTTGCATTACCCTTTTGGCATGTCCGTCAACGGCCCCACCGGCAGGTTGTCCGACGGCCTCCTCGTCCCCGACATCCTCGGTAGCTATTCGTAACCATGCCACGTTTTTTGAAAAATAATTAGAACTTCATTGGTATAATTATGTTGTATTTGTTGTGTACAACATTCTGATTGGCAGCTAAACATGCTGGTCTTGCACCGGTGCCGCCTTGTCTCGGCCTCGGAGCAAGTGAAGTTCCGATGACCGGATGTAACACTGCTTCCGCCGGATCTGGTGCTCAGGATCATCATCCCAACGTTGTATGTTACATGCTACTTAAAATAACTTGTCTCATAATATTCCTTGAAATTCGGTTAGTAATTTGTCACATCTATAATTTGATTAGTATGTTTAAGTATTCACTTGCATAAGTTGCACTTTTTTGATGATTGAGTTTTTAAACAGTGTTAAAAGCCTAACTCTTTTGTTCCACGCACACATACCGGTTGATTTTGTGTAAAATTGGGTCACGTGTTGAGCTTCACACTAAAAGATCAACCTTATTAATTAAATTTGTTCCAATTTGTTTATATACACAATTTTAATTTCAAATTTGTTTCGTGTGAGGCTTTATATTATCAACACTCTCAGTGCGTTTTAATCAACACACCTTCCCTCATGTGGGTCATAACATGACTTGTCTTCTGTACGCGGGCTTCTCCCTCTCACGTGGGTCATAACTCAACTAGGCTTACAGATAGCGAAGCCATAGGGAGGTGAGGCCCACCAACAGAGGCCCAAATTAGCCAACTTTGATACCGTGTAAATCTGGGTCATATATATCGAGCTGAATTTCGCAACTAAAAGCTCAACCTATTAGTTGAGTTTGCTACAACTCTTTATACACACACCATTTATATTTTAAATTCTTTGCACACGAGACTTTATATTCTCAACATTTGTGTGTAGCTGAACTTGAGAGAGCAGATAAAGACATTTAAGGAAATGGTGGGAAGGATAGAGGGGGAGGTGGGAGACAAAAATCAAGTGAGAGAGATGCTGAACAAGGCCGTTTTCTTGCTGAGCGTGGGAGGGAACGATTATTTCAGTTTTTCCACTAATAACAGGAACGCCACTGACGCTGAGATTGACAACCATGTTCAATCTGTGCTCAGCATCATCATGGAGGCTCTCAATGTACGTTATTTACATCTTTCTTTTCATTCTCATATTTAATGGCTTTTGAAGATACCATGTTAGAAGTCTAACCCACTTAAAATCTCAAGCTTTTAGGTGGAAGTCCAGAATGTTATTAGATTTATATCTTTCAAATGTGATACTTTAACACTTACACACAAAGGAAAGCCGCCATCCCTCTATGATCTCCAACCCATATGGCGTATGCAAATGTGAAGTCTAATCACCCCCACACGTAAAACTAGACCAATCTTGTACAAGAGAGAGATTCTTTATCCCTCTCTAGCCTGTACTGAAATACAGATGTTCAATCTTAACGAGACTCACACATAAAAGTCGAGTTATAAACATGACTTCCAGACTCATGCGTAATATCTAATCTTATTATTACTATCCAATAAAATCCCAATATAATCTTGTAATTTTGTTGATCCATGGTGAAGGAAATATATGAAATGGGTGGAAGGAAATTTGCGTTTCAAGACGTGGGACCATTGGGATGCTATCCGACATTCAAGTTGTTACAAGGACTAATACATGGTTGCGATGACTTTGCATTGAAAGTAGCGAGTTATCACAATTTGGCTCTAAGAAGAAGCCTTCACATCTGGTCAAGATCCTTTCCATTCACAGACATCAAATATGGAGTCTTCGATTACTTCAATCAACTCCAAGACAGAATGGCCCACCCCACAAAATATGGTATTTTATTTGTTTTTGAAACCACTGAATCAATCACAAAACCAATAGTAACATTTTCACCATTAATTACTGGTAAAAACAGATCAATCTCTAAAAATACTATGATAATGTGATGCATAATATCATTGATAAATCCATTTCACGAAAAATAATTAAATCAAAGCTAGCTTCAAATTGATACTAAATTTTGGGAAACTGAAAATAATTTTTTCTTTTACCTTTTGGTTACAAATGATCAAATTATGAATCATTTTATGATGGCTTAGCGAGTAAATTAACATAACTTTGTTTTGAAGAGTGATTTAATTTGGTCTAATTTTCAAACATTAAGAATTAAATAGATAAAAAAATCGTTTCTGAAGGGACACCGCAACGGTTTGAGCCTTGATTTCAAATCCCGTTGTAATCAGGGTGGAAAAAAAGGTTCAATGGTAGATTTAGAATATGATGTAATTTCCTAAAAAAATAGATTAATATTCTAAAAATTTAATGACCTACTCTCTCTCCTTGTTGTAACGGTTAATGAAACTCACTACAATGATCGATTTTACTAATAGATTACCTACTAAATTAACATTACTATAGTGAAAAGATAATTATTATCATCAAATTTTGAGTAGTAAAAAATGAGTGACATGGTCTTTGTTTTATAGACTTCTTGGTTGGAGACATGGCATGTTGCGGTGGATACGGAGGGTATTTGAATGGAAGAGGTTGCGGAAGGGGAATGTACTTCTTGTGCAGCAACCCTAGCGCTTTCGTGCTCTTCGACGGAGCTCACACCACAGAAAAGCTCAATGGTCAGCTAGCTGACCTCATGTGGTCCGGCGATCTCTCCGTTATCGCCCCTTATAATGTTCGCCAGCTCTTCCAACACGACTCCTCCAACCTCAAACTTCTCCATGAAGAAGGAGAAATTTAAATGATTCGTATTATCCTTGTTCTATCTCTGGATATGGTTTGAGAGTGTAATTTTAGTTAAGTGAATAATTTGAGAAGATCGTTGTTACTCTTATAAGAGTTGACAATTTCTTCTCCTTGCACTGTCGTCTGGGTTTATGTCGTAAGTTGTAGTCTATGCTTGTATGCTTTGCTTCCATCTCTCTTTTAATAAAAATGGGTGTTGAAGGGTTTTTTTTGTTGTTGAGATCCTTGTAAGTAGTGTAAGAAATCAAGTTTTGCACCATCCACGCAATAATCACTAGTGTGATATGGATTAGTAGTATTATGGAATCAATTAGCTAATTAGTATTATTATAGAATATGTTATTACCTTCTGCAGCATACGGTATTTTGTATAAATAGCGGATATTGAGTATGAATATAATAATCAAAACCATTTATATTTCTCTTTCATCGTATCCGAGCTAACCGGGTTGATCCTTGATTTAGAATAATTTCTTTTATAGTTCTGCCCACTTGTCAATGAGTGCTTCAGGCGAGTAGGCAAGGCACACTCAATCTTATAATTATTTTTCATATGTATATTCTTGGCCTCGAAACGTGTTGTGTGTTACACTATCGAACACGAGATATCGTTTGCACCATTGGCCCCGAGATGAGTTTTCGTTTGCACTATTGGCCGTGAGACGCGTTGTTGTTTTTACCGTCTATTATGAAATATTTACGTTTCCATATTCCTCGCAAGTTAGGCATTGCTAATATCCATGTTCCAATTTGAGAGGGAGAGTTGACATCCTTGTAAGTAGTGCAAGAAATCAAGTCTTGCACATCTATATTTGTTTAACATTTGTGTGATATCAATTAGCAGTATTATGAAATCAATTAGCCAATTAGCATTAATATAGAATATTGAAATAATCTAACATAACTACAGCTAATGTTAATTGAAGAAAAACTACTGCTAATGTTTTTTGTTGTTGTGAGAGGTGCACTGAGTTTCTTTTTTCCACATATCTACAATCCATTAACTTTCCAGTTAGTTTTGGACGTGAAATGACTAACATACCCTTAATGGTCAAAGACCACCATTTCAAAATTTGATTGACCATTAAGGGTATTTTACTCATTTCACATCTAAAACTAAGTGAAAAGTTAACGAATTGTAGTTATGTGAGAAAAAAGAAACTCAGCGCACCTCTCACAACGAAAAAATATTAGTTGTAGTTAGTTGAGAAAGTTGTTAACTTAGTTGTAGTTATGTGAAATTATCCCTAGAACATTTAGTACCCCAACTTTGAATTTTTGGTTAAATATACCCCAAATACTTTTAAGAGACATTTAAGATAACTTCTGTTATATATCTAACAGAATTTGGTTGTAAAAGTCTAAAATACTCTTACAAAATATTTGCCAAATTATACAATTGTTTGATAAATTGAAAATGATCTTTTTACCTTCCATTAGATAACATGTTTATTTTATGGTTCAAGTGTAAATTAGCACTTCCACATAAACAAAATTAGAAAATTGAAAATCAAATGTCAAAATACAATTATGCCCTCTCTTCCACCTCTCCATCTCCCTTTTCTACAAAATCCCCCAAATCTCCCAATTTTGCAGATTCTCATCCTCCTCTCTCAATTCTATTATTACTAATAATTTAAGAAGGTTCAAATTATTATGAAAATAATTGGAGAGTCTGATACCAAGATAATCTTGGCAAGATTGGTAAAGCTTTGTTATTTTAAAACATAATATTATTATCCTTTTGTGGTATGTACCCTTCGCCCATGGCGATTTGGGTTGTTCGTCGAAAATCGACGATGTCTCACGGCAGCACAGCTCCGCCTGTGAGGGCTTCTAGTACGGCGACGGATCCGGGTCTTGCGGTGGTAGCTGCGACG
>JAYMTP010007448.1:0-10979 GCA_036897365.1 Geranium brycei | reverse complement strand
TACTACTTCATGAGCTATAAGCGGCTTCACTTGATTTCCTGGCATTCTTTTTGTATGCTTTCTAATTTACACAGAACTTGGTTACAGGGATAGTAGACCAAAGCTCACCTTTCGCATCTTGTGTTACCTTTTCTTCAGCGCGGTTGTTGGGTTAGTAATATCATAGCAGGGCCATTCACAGATGCTTCCTCATGAAAAACAGCTCAAATAGTAATATTCTTGCAGGTCTTCACTCACACAATATTTCTTTCTCCTTGGAATTCAATACACATCTGCTACTTTCGCATGCGCCTTCATCAACATTGTACCTGTGATCACATTTTTGATGGCATTGCCTTTTGGGTATGTAGGTTTAGATAATTCCTTACAAGTCATGTTCTTAGATTATGCTCATTAACTTATAAAAAATACAGGCTAGAGACTGTGAACGTAAGACACAACAGTGGAAGGGCCAAAGTAGTTGGTACACTGGTGTGCATCAGTGGAGCCATGGTGTTGCTTCTTTATAGAGGAAACCCAATTCTTGGGGATTCACACTTTGCTGAAACCATGAATCACGCGATAAAGATGAGTCCAGCGAGGAAGAGAGAGAGGTGGACAATTGGCTCCATAGCTCTGATGGTGGGAACCTTGTTATGGTCTTCATGGTTCATCATCCAAACAAATATTAGCAAGAGCTTCCCCTGCCAGTACTCTAGCACCGCCATCATGTCCTTCTTCGGCGCCATTCAGTCAGCGTTGCTGAGCTTCACCACTGGATGGAACCCTTCCATGTGGGTCCTCAAGGGGAAAATCGAAATCTTAGCTGTCTTATATGCTGTAAGCATACCTAAGCCTAACCTCAAGTTCAGACATGGTGTATAATATTACAATTTACATCTGTTTTGTGCAGGGGATGGTGGGATCAGGGTTGTGCTTTGTTGGAATGTCATGGTCGGTTAAGAAGAGAGGTCCGGTCTTCACTGCAGCCTTCAGTCCCCTTGTGCAGATAATGGCAGCCATGATCGATATTCCCTTCCTGCACGAACAGCTCCATCTCGGGAGGTAATTTGATTTCCTCCTCATATTTCAAACTCAACACCATTACATTTACAAACTAGGGAAAATTGCAAAAAAAGTGTCACACTTTTGCAAGGGGTGCTGTGCTGTTTGTCAATGGCAAACATGTGACAAGTTGTTTGCAAAATGTGTATATTTCTATAAAAATGATGAAATTACCCTTGAAATCAAGAATCATTATATTTTTGTTGCAGTTTTCCCTGCAAATTATGTGTACATTACTGATTTTGTTTTCATTGGAACTATATGGATCAGTTTGTTGGGGTCTGTCATTGTAATCATTGGACTGTACATTTTGCTGTGGGGTAAGAACAAGGATATGCAGAAATGCGCGCCAAAACAGACAGACGAAGCTGAAGAAATGAAGGAGCAAGAGCCACAGTTACAAGTCATTACAGTCTCTTGCGAATCAAGGTTTACTTGAGGCCCTTTCTTAACATTTACGAAAATAATAGCTCCCCTGTCGTGGTTTAGGAGGTAGAATCTGGGGAATTTTTAGTACCTTTTCTGTATTCACATCCAAGGAATGTTGTCAAACCAGTTAATGAGTGGAAAGTGGTATTGCAGTGATAAATCTTTTGAAATTTGAGTCATTATTGCTGCTATGTATGCAAAACCAGGTATTATAACCTGAATGAGGAACAGCAATGTTTGGCATTCATGCTGTTTGATATGAAATTTCATCATCAACCCAATACAATAGACTCCTTTTGCTGTTATAACCATTTCTTGAAAATCAATAACAGGAATCAGAATGACCATAGAAATTTGAAACTGCAGCATGGAGATGAACTTTATTCCTACCAGGAAAAGAACCTTAGTTGCACCATTGTTGTTTCACAGGTTCCTTGCTTAAGTTGCATTTAACAGGAAATTCATAATATTATAGAAAATGACATCTTCCCCACAAGGAGAGAATTTATTCTATGACAAAAGCAAACCAGGACAAGAACATCATCTTTTGTATAAGATTAAATGGGCCCTTTACACACAACATCAACTTACGGAATAATATAACTGATTAAGGCCAAATTGACCCTGCAAAACATTTATTAATCAAACACAGCCTTGTATAACATATACTTATTATGTGTGAATACAAACACAGACAAAAATCACAAAACATGCCCATATAAGATATGAAGCTTAGTTGAACCTTAGTTGGAGCTTCCAGAGTGATGATCACTTTTGGAGCTTTCATTGTCCTTGTTTTTCTTCTTCTTCTTCTTCCCATCCTTGTGGTGCCCATGACCATGATCATCAACAAGATCAGCAATTTCCATATGAACACCAGGGTCATTGGTGGTGTAACTTCCACCCATCATGATGGAGTTGTTGATGGCCTGGAAATTGCTGTTCACATAGGTTCTCAAAGTGTCATTGTGATCCCCACCATGAAGATGATGATGATTGTTTGGCTTTTTTTCACTGTCAAGCCCACTCTTCAAGGTGGCCCCAGTGTTGGTTCCAGCCAGTGTGATGATTCTCACACCATGACCATCATCATCATGATCACTGTCATGGTGGCCATGGCTAGAGCCATCCTTGTGGAGATGAGAGACGCGGTTGGTGATGGCAGAGACCATGTCATGGACCTCGCGGTCCAGTTGTTTGTGGTGCTTCTCCTCCCCAGAGGAGGATGAGTGGTGGTGGTGGTGGGTGGCTTCAGCAACCATGGTGTGTTTCTAGGATGTGAGGGAATTGAGGTTGTTGTTGGGATTTTAAGAGAGTTGAGTTTGGAATAAAGAGAGACAAGTGCCTTAGATGGCAATACAAGGATTTTTATAAAGAGGAATGAATCACTTGGCTAAGGGTTCACTTCACATTCTTACGGTGATCTCTATGCTTTTGTGTGTGTTAAGTCTTTTGTTCTTGTCGGAAAAGTGTAGAGACAGAGAATCTGTAAAACTGGTTTGATTTCACAAATATAACTAGAAAATGTCACAACTTAGGAGTAGCTCTTAAATGTCAGAAACACAGAGAGCCTTGAAATGTAAGATTAGTGAATGGGTATTTTCAGTTTCAACTATTTGATCCAAAGTTAGATCCCACAACAAGAATGTTATGTGGGATCCTCCGTATAAATATACACTGTATTTGGAATAGATATGGAAGGAAGTGACAGTTTGAGTGTCAACTCCTGATTCTTCAGTAGATTGAGAGCCAATAGAGGACTTTTCATCAAGTAACCTAAACTAGCTCATACTTGAAAATAGAACACAAGGAATTGATTCGTGTATTTTTTTGAATGTTTTAAGAACATATTTCTCAACCTTTCAGTCGATGGTTACCTTACTATTGGGTTTGGACGGTGATCTCATTACAAAACAGAGGAAGCCCAATATTTATTGGGCTGAGGCCCAGATGAAACAAGTACCCATAGCCCAAAACCCAAAAAAGACGCGGTAAGCACCTGCCCGCGGTCCACGTTCACATTTATTATAGTGCTCCAACCGGTTCATTGGTCCAATCATAAGAAGCCACGTGTGTAACAAGTGCGTGTCGAGAAACGATTGGCCTGACACGGCGAGACCATACTAAATTAAATGCTCTCTCTACTACCGAACCGAACACATCTCAGTTAAGCAAAGCTACAACAAAAATCAAATACAAATACAAATCTCTCTCTCCCACTTCACAGAAAGTTAAAAGCCAAAGAAAAAGCAGAGAGCCCATTAAAGCTTCCTCTTCCTCAAGCTGTGACATTTTTCCCCAGAACAGAACATTATCAGCTGAGCTGCTCTGTTTTTGAAATCAGGGTTGAGATGGCGGTGGGATCGCTGCCTCTAGGGTTCAGATTCAGGCCGACCGACGAGGAGCTGATCAATCACTACCTGAGGTCCAAGATCAACGGCCACCATTCCCAGGTTCAGGTCATTCTCGAAATCGATGTCTGCAAGTGGGAGCCATGGGATCTACCTGGTTTGTTCTCTGATTCCCTTATTCGCACCTTTATTCCCAAATCCCCAATTTCTTTGATTGATTGATTGGACCAAAATTCATTTTTTTTCATCTGCTAGGACTGTCTGTGATCAGGACGGACGACCCGGAGTGGTTCTTCTTCTGCCCGAGGGACAGGAAGTACCCAAATGGCCATCGCTCCAACAGAGCCACCGAGGCAGGTTACTGGAAGGCCACCGGCAAGGATCGAACCATAAAGTCTCGCAAGTGTGGCTCCGTTCCTGCGACCATGATTGGTATGAAGAAGACCCTTGTCTTCTACCGCGGCCGTGCTCCCAAGGGCGAGCGCACCCATTGGATCATGCACGAGTATCGGACTACCCACAAGGATCTCGATGGTACTGGCCCTGGTCAGGTATTATTGCCCTCTTCTCTTACTCTCAAATCATGTGCTTGCTTGTTGTAGTTGTAACTAACTTGGATTGAATTGAGCTCAAAATGTCAACTTTGAGTAACTGGTAGTCTATGTATGACTTCATTTGCATAATCAGAGGTGGAACACTGATGTTAAGTGCTTGCTTCCACTCATAGAATTGTGGCTTCTTTTGTTTCGTGATGGCCTTCCGATTTGTTATCTGTTGGATTTCATCACATGGTCAAGTGCTTTCATTTTGTCCTCAATTCATTAGCAGTAAAACGTCAGGTCATGGAAAATTTGTTCTCGATTCATTGATTTTGCTACTTGTGCATGGTGCAGAGTCCCTATGTTCTGTGTCGCTTGTTTCGAAAGGCTGAGGAGATTGGCAGTGCTCTGAAGCATGAGGAAGTGGAACCAACATGCTCTTCTCCCACCACAACCAAGTTCTCTCCTGATGACACGACATCAGATGTAGTCCAAGAAACTGATTTATCGGATATGCAAGTTGGAGATCAATCTGAAGGGATTAGAAGATGGTTGACTGATAAGTCAGACCACACGACCCCTGATCCCGCAATACCTGTTGAGAGAAGTTGCAATAGTTATATGGCTTCTGATGGGGAAGATCACGCAGTGGAGGAAGAAACAGCTGTTGAGGTAAGGAGTGATTACATAAGTTTTGCAGTATGATATAATTGTAGTTTTAAGTTCAAGTGCATTTGTAGCACTGTCAGAAACTGAATTCCAAGTGCTTGTTTTATTGAATCCAGGCATATCCACTTAATTGCGAAGTGATCTCATCTCAATTCCAGAGTCACGAGGAGCTAATGACTTATAATATGGATTCACCATTTGCTAGTGACTTTGGCAATGATCATAACGGGTTTCATTTTCTGGATGGAACTGGTGAATTGGACATATCCCTCACGGATGTATTGGATGAGGTATTCAATAATCAAGATGCATGCTCGTGTGAAGAGTCAACCAGCCAGAAGAACTCTGCAGTTGGAAGTGATACCCAACCATTAAGTCATATTTGTCAATTGCAGACAACTCCCACTGATGAAGCAAACAAACTGAACAATGTCATGGACGCTAACTGGGCTAAACTACAGGTAAAATAAAACCTGCTTACTGCTTTTAAATCCATGCATTGGTGGTTTTCAGCTGTTCTTGCCTGGTTTACTGATGTTCTGGTATCTTTGTTTGTACAATTTTGGTCATGTCATCTATTGCCATTTTGACCTCTAAAAATTAACCTTTTCTGTTTATTTGCCAGTATAATCAGGAAATGGGAGCTCATGGGTGGTTTAATGAGCATGTGGATACCAAAGGCATCTTGCAGATGCATGGTTCTTTTGACCCTTCACAAGCTGAAGTGTCACTTAATGACCAACGCTATCCAACAGGTGGAAATATGGGTATCCTTTGGGGAAATACTATCAGCCATGATCCTTTATTTACTATGCCTGCCATGGAGTCGTTCTGTGGTGGGCTTAATAATATAGAGGCATCTATAGATGTAAAGAACCCCGTTAACTATGGCAGACCTGGAATCAAGTTTAAGACACGCAAGCCACAAAACCAACCAAATTCAAATAACTTTGCAACTCAGGGAACTGCTAATAGAAGAGCGCGTATGCAGAAATTTCCAGCTGCACCTGTCTGTAGCGGGGTGAGAGATGCAGGCCATGATGGTGAAGAAGAAGTGTTATCGAATGTTGATAACTTTGGTGGATCAGTAATCAAGATTAGGAGTCGCCAACCACAAAACAGGGCAAGTTTTAACAACCCAGTATTTCAGGGCACTGCTAATAGAAGAAGAAGGCGTGTAGTGAAAATTACATATGGATCTGCATGTTGTAGAATGAGAGATGCAGACCGCGACAAAGAAAAAGTGCAACCAACTGTTAGTAAGGTAATTAGCGTGGGGAGGTTCCAATCCCCACACTGGCGGTCTTAATTTATTGCTGATCAAAAGAAGTCACTAAAAATGTAGCCTTCTGGAAGTTCGTTGAAATTCATTGTGAGTGAGATATTGATATTTGTCCTATGCAGGCAACAGAAGATTGTATGGCCTCTGATGAATTGCCAACAGAGAACCAACGTGCCGAATCTGAAAAGAGCAAGGAAACAGCTGATGAATCATCAAGAAAACTGAGGCTAAGGGCAAAAGAGAAGAGCGAATCAGGAAGCTGCCAGGACATGTTTTCAGGCATTGATTTATCATCATCTGGGCGTTTGCGTGGGCGTGGGCGTGGGAGCTCAGGATGTAGAGTAATGATAGTAGTTGTTATATCTCTTCTGGTGATGTCGGTTATTGTAGTTATAGGGAAAATGTTGGTGGTGTAGATGGATGAGACAAATCCTGATCATAGAGACTAGTGTGATATGTTGTTGGTAGGTTTATATTCTGATTTGTACGGCAAGGATGACTTTGTGTGTAGATGGTCAAATGCAGTGTTGGAGTTTTATTTGATCAGCTCTATGTTTTCCAACTGTACTGAGCTAGTTTGAGAGACGGCAGAATAGGATGTATAAAATAGGGAGTAGTCTAATTAAAGGTGCTTTTTTTCAGTTCAGCTTATCTTGTGTGTTCTGGAAGTGGGAGTATTTACCTTAGCAGCTAAGACTTGTGAAGAAAAAGACATCATACAAATAAAGGTGTCTGTGTCAGTACTGTGGATCAAATATATGGTTGATGTGTTATCATTTGTTTATTAGTGAGTCAGACTGAGACAAACACAAATTTTCTTTTTTACTTCGCAACATTAGGTGTTCAGACACATCTACCATAACATTCTCCAAATCCTCAATTATCAGCATTAGACATGTATGAGTGGACACATGATTCAATCTGAATAATCAACTCGAAATTCACCATAACCTGAGGGATTATCTTGGCCAAGAAGATATGGGGTATGCAAATGCAACCTTGAAGCTTTGCAGGAGCCACAACTGTAAAGGTTAGATTTGTTTTTGAAATGATAACTATAACTATTTTATATATTTGTCTTATCATCTTACTGTACAGTAATCTTTATATCTTTCTTGTACTTGGATTTGAAAAAACAATGGGACTAGGAATATTCTTGATTAGAAGGAAGATGATAAGATCATGACTGTATTTATTCACAGGCTGGCATTCTTTTTCTTATTATACTGTTATGTGTTTGAGTAAGTGTTGGTGGCTGCAATATGATTATCAAAATATGAGAAAATATTGAAAGTGCAAACCAAGATAACATGGTAAACAATTTAACAAAAATTATGCTGCAAGATTTTTAATTCAACTAGATAAAGCACCATCTGTGATTAAGTATAGTTTAATAAAATTTCAAAACTGATTGGCTTTTTGATCGTCTATTCTTCTGTCCTCCTGTTCTAAATTATCCATAACTCAACCTGCTTGATACCAAATTTAACTGTACATGCTTGAGACCTAAATTAGTCAGAATCTGCAGAAAACTGAATGTAACTTTCAAGACTGCTCTGAATTTGTTCCATAAACAACTTGAATTTGTTCTGTTTTTTGTTTCTGAAAGTAAAGCAATTATAGGATTCTTGAGATATTTTTCTAACTGATTGAAAGAAGAATATTACTCTCATTGGCAAGCACTCACTGATATTCATTTAACATTGTGCCTGCCCTCTCTGTATATGAACTTAGTAATATATTTAGCACTCCCCTATCGCGTATGATACAATATTTGTATATAGTAATTAATGCAAGTGAAAGCATAGAATCCAAATATTCTCTTCTCGAAAAGCTTAGTAAAGAACGTGAAACCTATGGATAGTTGCAGTTCTTAGAATGGACTGACATTTTATAGCAATGTGAGAATATTAGGTTTTCTACATCCATGGTGCATGCTTGTGTGGCAATTTCTAAAAGAAGATTTTCAGAATATATGTCCCCTATGCATCAAAAGCCACCTTTCCAATTCCTTAAGCCCCATTCATATCCTGTATTAGCTGATATTCCTTTGAAGTGTCATCAGAGGCATGCTAGCTTCACCCACTTATCAAGCATTTACATGGAGGTTTAGATACTATTCCCATGTATAATTATTTTGATTGTTTCAATTCCCAACTCCACCGAATTTGAGCACGCGGAAACTTTGAATTAGTACTTGGAAGGGAATATTGGAGAATATATTACCCATTTAGATTAAATCTACATGGAAATGGAAGCAATGCCATACTGAGATATATATGTTTTATAGAGCTGTATTTTCAAGTTTATCTCCGTCATATAGTATAACAACCTGTTGCCATGGTTACCGTATTCCAGAGAACTTTTGGGGCTATCATATCAGCCATCGAATACTGCTTCTTTCACTATCAGGACAACCACAGCAAGAAAATCAGACACAAGACTCCAAACAAGGGAAGACCTCTTTCTTTGCAGGTAAGACAGTAACTAGTTTCTTTTTTCTTTCTTTCTGATTCATTGAGGTATTTGATTCTTGCTTTCACCTAAGCTGTACTTCATTTGATCAAGTTTAAGGATTAACAGTCCTGTCCTTAGTTCAAACAAGAATCAAACGGAAATAACTTCATTCTGAGCCTTTAACTGTATTTATTTGCCTCAGACAGTGGAGCTCAAAGTCAGGATGTGCTGCGCAGGCTGCGAGAGGGTTGTAAAACATGCTATTCACAAACTTAGAGGTTTGGTTTCTCAGAAACATCATGGATAAGCTGTTGTTACATCATATGTTACACAAACCATTGAGTCCTAAATGACATGCTGCAGGAATAGATTCAGTGGAAGTGGAGCTAGAAATGGAGAAGGTGAGAGTTGTGGGATACGTGGATCGGAACAAGGTGCTGAAAGCAGTGAGGAGGTCGGGGAAGAGGGCTGAGTTCTGGCCTTACCCGAACACTCCTCTCTACTTCACATCAACCAGTAACTACTTCAAGGACACAACCAATGAGTTCAAGGAGAGCTACAACTACTATAGGCATGGCTACAATGTTGGGGACAAGCATGGGAACATTCATGTGTCTCAGAGAGGGGACGACAGGGTCAGCAACTTGTTCAACGATGACAATGTCAATGCCTGCTGTCTTATGTAAATCACATGTAAAAAAATATCAAAAATCTCCACTGTTAGAGAGAATTCTGTGTGGATGTGTCAAATATGAAACATGTCTGTTTGCTTTGTAATTGTGCTGTGTTTGCAGAATTAATGGAACTGCCTCTCTGCCACTGTCCTCACCGGCAGCATACTATCGATATGGGAAGTTCTTGAAAAAAGACCTCGGAAGCAAAACACTCCTGAAACCCAGCCCCGCATTCACTTAGTTTATCAAGCCATAGGAATGGGCGCATCATGAGATCTTCCATGTCTCGCCCGAATGAATTACTTTGTACTAGAAATGTTAGAAAAAGTAAACTAAAAGAGTAATAAGAAGTGAAAAGGACAGAGCGGAAAAAGGAAATGAGTCATGCCGAATAGAAAGGCTGGCTATATACAATGAGAGATAGCTCAAAACTCTTAACAGTCATATACTTTCTTTGGTCAAAGCCTCCTTATGCCCGGGAGAACTCTTATGACTCGTATGCTAAGTATGGTATGAAATGCTACTAATTGCGGGTAGATCCCATAAAATGCGGAATCATCATAGGTAAGAAGCACAACACCATGTTCTCTATGTGTCCAAGTCTACGGGAGTTCAGCCTGTAATGTCCACATGTGAGTTCAAAGTCCCACATCGAAAGATTACAAGGTATGAGGAGAGTTTATATACACATTGGACTCTAGACCTAATGGGCTAGTCTTTCGGATCAAAGGTGGGCTCTAATGTGTGTATGAGTTTTCCTTGGGTGCTCTTCTTAGGTAAGACCCGGTTCTCCCCAACACAGCCTACCTTCCCTCTATCCATAAATCAAAGTCTTAAACTCATTCCTTTCTATAAAATTTAAGAGTGAACTCTTCGTCTTACGTCGTAACGATACTAACTAGAAAAACTAAGTCCTTGAAACTTTTCCAAATAAATGTTTATTCAATGATTACGATTCTAACCTCCAATCTAGGGTTGTTCACGATTTGGTTTGGTTTTGAATCGAACCGATCAATTTGATTTTAAGAAAATAAAAACTGATCGAATCGATGGAGTTCGATTTAATTTTAAACATGTCAGTTTTTGATTTGTTGTGAACCAAGTTTAATGAAATTCTCATATTTTAGACGATTTTGACTTAACATTTTTGGTTGGATTTTCTTTGAACCAAGTTACAAGAAATTCTCACATTTTGGGCCTATTTGACTTGTTTTTGTCGGCCAAATATTTTCAGGTTCAATTAATAAGGATCAGTGACTTAAAATGAACCACATGTTCAAATCGATCGATTTTCAGTTTGGTTCAGTTTTTTATTAGTTCCCATTTTATAAATCAAAATCGAACCGATCAAGATTCAATTTGATTTGATTTTAAACCGAATTAATCCAATTCTTTTTTGTTGGCGAGCTTCAGCGGCTGTGAGGGAGCTGTCGGACCTGTTGGTCTTGTTCGGAGTTGCGAGGTGGGGACGGGTTTTCTCTCGACATTCTTGCCGGAGATCTCTGTCGGTGTTGGCCGACAACGTCGATCCTCG
>JAYMTP010007447.1:0-10980 GCA_036897365.1 Geranium brycei | reverse complement strand
AACGTTAATTCTATTTATGTTTGATTTATTTGATTGCTCATAGAATGGATGAGAACGACTATGATTTTTTGTTGCTTTCTCTAGTCTCTTTAAAATTATGTTTCTAAATCAGTTTTAATTATTTCATAAGGTACCGCGCATCGCGCGGTTCTATAACCTAGTTTTCTCAATTGGAACAACGTGATAAAGTTAGGGATGGAGAGCTTCGAGCTTTAAAAGAGTCAAGGGCCAACACGCACCCTGGTCTCTCCTAAAAATATGTCATCCATGTTTGCAAATTTTGTTTTTATATTTTTATTAGGAGAAGAAATTTTGTCCTTTTAAAGATTTCTAATTCATTTTAATGAAAATGTATGTATATTGTAACACATTTTAAAGTAACAAATATTAATAAGTTTAAGCCAGCGAAGTAAATGGTGATTTCCACAAATAAATACTATACATTCCACTATATACTAAATAAGCTTTTTCCTCTCAAACATTTTCTTTTGAGGTTTTAATTCCAGTTCAAATGATTAAATGACCATCTCTAATCTATATATGCTGAGTAAAACAAGGAATGTTGAATAAAAAATAGTAATTTATTTCACGTTATTCTATATATTTATTTTAATAACATTATATTCTAAATTTACTTTTTAATCTTTCTCTGCCTTGATTACGAGAGTTCAAAACTCAGACTTTTCTATTAATAGTATGAGACTCAAACCATTGTGGTGTCTCGTCAAAAACTAAATATATATACTCTCTTTAGAAATAAAAGTATAGTACCAAAAATTTAATATAGTATTAGCGTGAGTCATCATCTTGTCAATGTGGCTCTACAAAACTCTTTTGTTTTGTCGCAAAATTTTTTGGGAACTTGTAAGATTCCATCATAATATATGAAATATGTGTATAGTATTCGCCAATCTACACAACACAACAAAGTTTGCAACGTTTAACTTGCACTAACATGTCATCATACGCATTTAATATAGTTAACTCAATGGCTCTTTATTTAATTTTAAATAAATGTTCTACATTTTATAAAAAGAATATGGCCCAAATATTGTTTAATTGCCTTTCTATTTTGAACAATGTAAATAATTTTTCTATTTGTTTTGTTAAACAGTCAAAAAATAAAGTGTTCGGTCAGGCTCTATAGTGAATTTGGGGTCGGAAACTTTATGCATCCCCTAAGTTATGTAATGAGTGTTGAGGCCTAAGTTAATAATATATGTTCAAAGACCTTTTCTCAAAAAATGTCCAAAATTAAAAATTCCATTAATTAACTATGGATCATCATTAATATCCTACCCTATATATGTGTATATTTTATAGAAAATCAAGCATAAAACATTGAGTAATTAATTATTTTAAATTATTTCAAGAAAAAGTATAACATTTAAGGATAAAGACGTTAACAATATAACAAACCATTAATAACTCTTAAATCTATCATGTTTTTGTACATGTCACATTTTCAATAAGTTATAAATATAAAATTGATAAAACTATTTTTATTACATTATCTAATATATGAAGTATATATAAAATTGATAAAACTATTTTTTTATTACATTATCTAATATATGAAGTATACTTTTTAATTGAATAATATTAATTTATTCAATTATCACATGACTCAATGTATAGACACTGTATTAGAATTTGGAGTAAAATTTCCTCTACTGTTGTTGATAGAATGTCTAGCCGTGTTTATTCTTGGGTAAATATCACAAAAATATAGTTAACTTTACACGTTTTGCAGCCGGATACAGCTAAATTAAAAATTTGTTTTAAGATTAGTTAATTTTGGTTTTGTGTCAAGTTAGACAAAATCGTTAAGTTTCAGTTAGTTTTGAGTGTGAAATGACAAAAATACCCTCCATTTGAAAATTTGAATGACAATGGGGGTATTTTTGTCATTTCACACTAAAAACTAACTGAAAGTTAACGATTTTTTCTAACTTGACACAAAACTAAAACTAACTGATCTTAAAACAAAGTTTGTAAGTTAGCTATATCCGGCTGCAAAACGTGTAAAACTAATTGTACATTTGTGACATTTACCCTTTATTCTTAACTAAGAATGTTGATTCTTGGTTTCAAGATATTAGTCCAGTGAGATTGTGATCTAGTTCTTACGTATAGCTTAGAAAGTAAAATAGTGATTTCGATCGTAATTAAGCTTATGGGTGGGATGGGTTATTAGATAGGTAGGATATTATTATAATCTCCAAAAAAATGTATTATCGTTGATTAGGAAAATATACTAGATATAAATTAAAGTTTTGATCTCAAGAAAAATAAAAATTAAGTTACATGAATTACAAAAGAAATAAAGCTAGTAATGTGAGAATTGAGAAATAAATTTTTATATTACACAAAGATTTATGTAATGTACATATGTCCTTGTCATAAACAATTTAGTAATGGGATGATTTTCAATTTTATATATGTTTTGAACGTGAACATGAGTAGTTAAATTTGTTGACCGGTAGGATGAACGAGAATTATTATAGAGTTTAGCATGTTAATTCAGGAATTTATGAGTTAGGGTAAAGGGTAAAAGCTCCAAATGTGAACTTAATTCTAATTATTCCAGATAGGTTTGAGTTAGATTGAATCTATGTAAAGAGGTCATGTGCAATTAACCTAAGTTGAACTGAGTATTTAGAGACCAGATTTATACTAGGAACACTAATTAGTTGGTGTCGTTTATAATTATAGGGTACTGACCCAAAAGTTAGGTGGTCCTCATGAAGTGGTGATTTAAAATTAAATCTAGTTAAGGCTTAATTGGATTTAGTCTAGTTTTCACACCTTTCGTTGCCTCATAGAGCTGACGTTAAGGTAGGTTTGGATACACCAACGCTTGATTCCCTACTTAATAATCTTCCATGTTAGTTTTCAATTAAAATGTTAATTCTTAGATGCAATTCCTGGTACTCCGTTTGCCTGGGTCACTTGATCATATGACATCTTTTCATTGCAAAAAATTGCTATTCTCTTGCTGCTTGGAGTGAGTGTTGAGTTTACTATTCGAGCTATTTTGTTCCACCAAACCAACATTTTTGTGATTGACCAAACTTGATTATTTACTCGCACGAACTTAGCACCCACACAAGCAAATCCTTAACTTCCCGTGAGATCGGTAACTCCGAGACGTAATACTCCCGTTTTTACTTGAGGACCAGTGTACTTGCCATGCAATTGGGTTCAACGGAATCTCACAAGAGATTTTGCCCTATCACGCACCATATTGTCTACCATTTTTCCTCGTAAATTTGATGAAACTGTCCATTCCCAACATGCACGCCTCGCTCATTCTCTCCGCTCTTATTCAACTCCGACCCATTTCTTATTTGAGAAATATAATTAATTGCAAAATATAAATTAAATGTGTTGTAATACTTAATTACAAACTATACAACAAATTATATGTACATAAAACATATAATTAATTGCATATACCTTACAACCGATGAACTTGAAACACTTTTTTTTGTAAATTCTAAAGCACGGACAAGGATGCGATGAGAGAGTTGTGAGAGGAGGGAGAATTGTAGGAGAAGGGAGGAAGAAAGAACAAGGGTTACGTGTTAAGTACAATGTATTAGTGGCGGCCGAACAATCTAAGTTTGCCGTAAGTGTTAATTAAGGATGACGGACTTCCTCCGTGTCGCCTTTCTTATTTAACGGTCACACCAAAGGACATATTTTAGACCGTTAAACAGTAGCAGTCATTCTAGCTGTCAACATAATAAGGAGTAAGGATGGTGGACATGTAGAGGTTCACCATCCTTAATATAGTGACAACAAACTTTACAAGTGCGCCGTCCTTAGTATAGTAGTCAAGAACAGCTCAACAATTATGGAGGTTTAAAACAAAATTAAAAAGAAACATTTTATTTTTTATGAAGAAGTAAACTATACAAATTTGGACCTTTATTTTGTTGCATTTATTTTCAAAATGCACATAAATTATTAACATATTTGGACCTATTTTGAGATGGACTCAAAACAGGTGCTTCACCTTCTTTATGGTGAAGACATTGGTGATGGCAGAGCGTCAAAGTCTACCGTCCTTACCAATATAGTGACGGCGGACGGTAAATGATGTGTAAGTGCTTCATACATCAGTCTAAATATTTTCCCTTTAGATATACAAAATATATTACCTAGAATTGGTATAAGCATGAGTCATCAATCATCATCTTGTCGATGGCTCTACAAAACTATTATTTTGTTGCAAAAATTCATGGGAACTTGTAAGTTTTCATCAATATAATACAAAGTCTGCACCGTGTAACTCGCACTAACATGTTATCTTATACACATCTCACCAAAACTCTCCATTTCTTAATTAGAGAAAATGTTAACTTGACCCAATTGTTCTTTATTTGAAATAAATGCTTTATACTATCACAAAAAATATATCCTAAAATAAACATTCCATTAATTAACTATGGATCTTCATTAATATTCTACCATACATGAGTGTATTTTATAGGAAATCAAGCACAAAACATTAAATAATTAATTTTGTAATCATTTAAAGAAAAAAATATAACGTGTAAGGATCAAGACGTTCAAAATATGTTTTTCAAAACAAAAAAAAGACGTTCAAAATATAGCAAACCATATTAATAAGGCAGAGAATTGGCCAATACAATTTAATTTCAACCATTTAAGACATCTGGCCGTGTTGAATTAAAATAAATTTGAAATATTGATGTCTAGGCTATTATTCTGAAAGTACGGGTTAGATACATTAATAATGTTTCGGAAGTAGATGTTGAATTTGATAAATTTTAAATATAAAAATGATGAAACTATTTTTCTATTACATTATCTAATATATGAAGTAGACTTACCCATTATAAAGACACTAGATTAGAATTTAGGGTAACATTTACTACACCATTATTGACTTAAAAATAGACATTATAGTTTTAAATGATGAAACTATGTTTCTATTACATCATCTAATATATGAAGCATACTTACTCAATATAAAGACACTGAGATTGAGATTGGCCCTGACATAGGTGGTTAGGCTGCTTCTTTCCCTGGCCTCGGCCAGGGTTCGAAGCCACGCCAAGTCTCGTGGGGTGGTATTAGGGTAAGGGTAGATTTATGACATGGTTAGCTGACATGTGTAGGTTTGGTAGGGTAGTGTAGGTGGGTTGTGGGGTGGGGTTAGATCAGGGCTATCAAAAAAAAAGACACTAGATTAGAATTTAGGGTAAAATTTACCATACCATTATTGATGATAAAGAAAATAAGACAATATAAATTAAAGTTTTGTTCTCAAAATTAATGTGAATGTTGCTCTAGGTTTGGAGTGGGGGCTTTGGAGTATAGGGCTTTTACGCATAGTTTGGTTAGGTTGTATTGTCGAGGATTTTTGTAGACGGTTCACTAGATTTCTCCAGCCAACTGAGGTGGAGGCCGTGAGAGTATTGGAGGCTCTTTGGTGGGTGGCCAAGAATAATTGTGGGATGTGCTTGTGGAAACTGATTGTTATATAATTGTTACGGCTATCTGGCAGGAGGCATGATTTTCGAACCAACTGGGAGGTATTATGCTCGGCTTTAAGACAATTTTAAGGTCCTTACCCATTGTTTCTATTTCGTTTGCTTCTGAAAATGCAATACAACAACTCATATGCTTGCTAAATTTGTTTTATCTAACTCGGGATGGGATTCATGCAGGGTTTTCATACTGTAGGATCTTGTGGTTGCTGACATGTGTGATGCTGAACGGTTAACTTAATAAAGACGTGTTTTCAAAAAAAATATCTTTGATTTCAAGCAAAATAAAAAATAAGTTACACGAATTACAGCTAGTACTGTGAGAATTGAGAAATAAATAACTTTTTTTTTATTTTGTAATATACATATACATGGATACACTCCAGTACAAACCAGCCCAAACGTACTCTAAACCGTCCAAACCAATTTCAGGCGTTAAATTAGTTTAAATCTACGCGCGACACGTGGTGAGGAAGTTGACCCGCAGTGTTCTTTCGGGTCCTAAATGTCTCATTCTTAGTGCAAAAGTTTCATCTGACCCAAATATTTCACCTTCAGTACAAAAATTTCATCTGTTCAGACAGTTTGAACACTTTCTGGTTTCTGGTTTACGCGTGATTGTTGCCCCGCCTATACATATATCCTTTAGCATGGGAGATTCTATTCCTATCCATTTTATTATTTTATTTAGCAGCAGACATAACGATAACGGGACCGTACAGATATAAAAGTATAAACAGCATATACAGAATACATACATTATACACAGCCCATACAGACATTGATGCAGAAGGAAGGACCCATCAGCGTCTTGTATGTTTCAGCTTAAATGCCACTGCACACCTCAATCATCACTCCATTGTCGTCTCCAAATCCAAAACCTCTCACTCAAAACCACACTCCCATCGCACCCATTTTCTCGCTCTGCGATTTCCTGTCACCCCATCATAAAAAAATCATTACTTTGTTGTTCGGTTTCAGATTCTCTGCAAAGAACAATTTTTTTGTTGTATAAGAATCAGAATATTGTTCCACGTTTCCCGATTTTCCCGCCATTGAAGACAGGTACCAAAACCCCCCTTTTCTCAGATCTCTAATTGACCTGGGCTGAGAGAGAAGGAGAAAAAAGTTTGGGTTTTTAAATAATGTTCAAGTTTTTTAGCTTCACTGCAACGAGGGATTGGCTCTACCGCTACTCGTTTTCTGCTGCCGGTTTGAAATCGGAGACCACCGACCTCGGCGATGGCACCGTCATGCACTGCTGGGTCCCCAAAACTCGCAGGCACGACAAGCCCAATCTGCTCCTCATTCATGGCATTGGAGCCAACGCAATGTGGCAGTGGAACGACTTCCTCGCCCCTCTCCTTCCTCACTTCAATGTCTTCGTCCCCGATTTGCTCTTCTTCGGCGATTCCTACACCACCCGCCCCGAACGCTCCGAGGCATTTCAGGTCCTCTTTTGTTAAATCAGAAATTGGTAGTAAATTTGATGAATATAAGGACCCATGTTTGTTTTTGAGGTTTAATTAATCATGGGTTTTCATATGCTGGGTTGAGAAATTAGTTTTGTGATGTGGGTTCTTCTTTTGTTGTTGAGAAGTTGCTAAATCAGTATTGTGATGTGACTTTTGGGTTTTTGATCGTTAATTAATCTTGGGTATTCATATGTTGGATTGAGAAATTAATATAGTGATGTGGGTTCTTCTTCTGGTGTTGAGAAGTTGCTAAATTAGTATTGTGATGTGACTTTTGGGTTTTTGATCGTTAATTAATCTTGGGTTTTCATATGTTGGGTTGAGAAATTAATATAGTGATGTGGGTTCTTCTTCTGGTGTTGAGAAGTTGCTAAATTAGTATTGTGATGTGACTTTTGGGTTTTTGATCATCAATTAATCATGGGTTTTTTCACATGTTGGGTTGAGAAATTAGTATTGTGATGTGGGTTCTTCTTCTGTTGTTGAGAAGTTGCTAAATTAGTATTATGATGTGACCTTTGGGTTTTTGATCATCAATTAATCATGGGTTTTTCACATGTTGGGTTGAGAAATTAGTATTGTGATGTGGGTTCTTCTTCTGTTGTTGAGAAGTTGCTAAATCAGTATTGTGATGTGAGTTTTGTGTTTTTGACCATTAATCAAGGGTGTTCATATGTTGGATTGAGAAATTAGTATTGTGGTGTGGGTTCTTTTTGTTGTTGTTGAGAAGTTAGTTCATTAGTATTGTCAATTGTAATGTGAGTTTTGGTGTTTTTGAATGTGGTCAACATAGGCTGAGTGTGTGACCAGAATGATGGCAGCTCATGGGGTGAGAAAAATGGATGTGGTGGGAATAAGCTATGGTGGGTTTGTGGCATACAGCATAGCGGCTCAGTATCCCGAGAGAGTGGAGCGGTTGGCGCTGTGTTGTGCAGGGGTGTGCTTGGAGGATAAGGACATGGATGATGGAATGTTTCAGGTTAAGAGCGTTGACGAGGCTGTCAGCATCTTGCTGCCTCAGACAGTCGATAAGATGAGGGAGCTCGTGCGAATCACCTTCCATAAACCTCTCACCAAGATGCCATCTTTCTTCCTCAACGATTTCATCAAGGTAAGCCTTGTGAATTGATACAATCCTATTTTCGATATTGAATTTTGGGTGTGATTTGTTAGTTAGGATTGAGGAAAAGAACCTTGGACTGAGAAAGCTGGGTTGATTTTCCCGGCCTAGCAAGAGGTTTTATAGCCGCCCTATCTCCAACTAGGCCAACCAACTCTCTGGTTTTCCCACTGTAGCCCCTCTAAGATTTGGACTTTGAAGAGTCTACGGAAACTCTGTAGGATGTGTTACCAGCTAAAAAATAAAATATGATATTTGTTCAATCCTGAAAGGGATTGTATTTACTATTTAGTAATCTGTGTCTTGGCTTCATCTGAAGTACAATTCAGTGATTCATGTCACTTTGGGCTTGTGTATTGTAGGTAATGTGTACAGAGTACCTTCAAGAGAGGACGGAGTTGATTGAAGCTTTACACAAGGGAAGAAAACTGACCGATCTTCCCAAGATAGCCCAGGCTAGTTTTATCATCTTTACGTATTGTTATTGACTGCAAGTTCCATCAACTCAATTTGTGTTTGCTTCTTGATGCAGAAGAGAACTCTACTACTTTGGGGAGAGCATGACAAGGTGTTTCCACTGGAACTGGCTCATCGATTGAAAAGGTAAGAAACTAAATGATCTTGCGAGCACGTTTCAAGCCTCAGAAAGTTCATTTTTTGTTCCAAAAACCCAACAGGCATGTGGGAGAGCACGCGGAGTTAGCAGTGATAAGGAACGCAGGGCACGCGATCAACGCAGAGACGCCAAAAGAGATGTGCAAGCACTTGGAGTCGTTCCTTATCGATTGATTGGCGTAGTTGAAGCTGGTTTTTTCGGTTCTTCAGTCCACAAGCATGGGTTTATAATCGTGTTAACGACATTGGAGTGTAATTATATTTGGAATGAATTGATGCCGGTGTTGTTATATATGTTTCCATCTGATTTAATATGTGCTCTCTGCAATGTAGCTGAAACCTTTGCTTAATTGTTATCAACTATGCAAAAGATCAAATAGTGTTGATGAGAACTTGTGCCTCAAATGAACATGTTTCTGGTATTTGTAACAGTCAAGCAAATCCTTAGAATTAAGATGATCAGGAAATAGGTAAAATTGATTGGATCTGTTTTCCAACAAATAAGATTGTATATTAATAATTGTGACTGATCCATCCCAAGACGGGAAAGAAAAGCCAAAACGATACATTAATATAGAGGTAAATTGAGATAATTGAAAAAAGAGGATTGAAACTTGAGATAGAAGAAACATGAAAGGATCTGAGAGACTACTCCGCCTCGGTCGAAAATTGGAGGAATTGATATTAAGAGATAACACCGTTTTAATATGTTATGACGATAATCAAATACGAGAACCTAACACTTATAACCAAACTACGTGTGCTGTCGCTGCCGTCTGTTTGACCCGGGCCCCAGATTTGGGTAGAGCACTAGCGATGCGGGATAAAAAATTTTGGGACAAAAATCTTCATTTTTTATTCAGAAAAATTATTTATTGCCGATTTATTTTTTCAAACTTGGTTATTTATTAATTAAATTCTTTAATTAATTGATTCTTCCTGCTCCTATAAATTGTCGAGTCTACTGTACAGACAAAGATCATCGTCCAGATTTCGGCGAGTCTACTGTACGGACAAAGATCGGTTCTCAATCTCTTCTTGTCCAGTTCCCTTCGTCTTTCTGGGATCTCGTTAGTGATTTTATCAGTACATGCTGTTTCATCTTTGGCAATGCGAATGGGCCCTGTTCTGGAGTTATGTGCTAAACCTCGGGAGCTACCGGTTCTGGATCACCACCTCGGTCCGCCGAACATATAGCTTTCAGGTCAGTGGCAGCGACGCCACGACACATATTCTATTCCTCAATCTCGTTCTTTTTTCATACCAGATTCGGTTCAATTTTACGGTTCAACCTATCAGTTTGGTTTAACCAGCGGTTTGGTTCACCCATCGATTCAATTCAAACAACGGTTTGAATTTTGGTTCTATTCACAGTTGAGATAGTGTTACAATGTCACTGTCTATTGGATCGACTTTATTGCTATGTAAATAACAGCCGGATATTACACTTTCAACATATTACTATTGCGCATATGATTTTCAAATACAATTTATAATTACAACTATAGAGGCTTATTCAAGTGAAAATTAAGAGCAATTATAAGTCATTGGATTGATAAAATGAAAGGCTGAGATTAAAACACACTATTAAATAAATAAATTTTATTTATTTCTAATTTATTAAAGTTACATAATTTTTTATGATTTAATTGAAATTACTTTTTTTTTCGGGTAAGCAGACGCCCCATGTTGCATCCGCACCCGAATAGTGTTCAATGATTTTAATTTTTTTCTCATATAGAATTGCTCTAACATATTATACTTTGAGTTTGGAATTTCTCACACGTTATACTATAATTTCGTCGCTACGTATACATTAGTCAACATTAGTTATGAACCAACCACTACAAAGTTCCCAATCTCACCTTACCTCACTACGTTTGTCAATCATTGGTCCTCCCAAAAGTCACACATAATCGTTGCTTTGTCTGTTTCTCAAGTAAAATAACATAAACGAGCTTTCAATTCGCGGGTATCTAAATTTGAATATGATATAAAAAAATTCGAATTTATCATCCGGCAAATAATACTAATATATTTATCTTATTTTTTCCATTTTGGAATGGAATCAGATAAAAACTCAACAAACATACGGAACCGAATCAAATATCGTCTCTACATAAATACGACGGCGCGTCAATTTTGGCACCTGTTGTTACGATATTGGTTGGCTTATTTTTTAGGCGCTAGGAAAGATGTCGAACGAATACTTCTGGAAGATGTCAAGACAATATCTGCGACGTCCTAC
>JAYMTP010007446.1:0-10981 GCA_036897365.1 Geranium brycei | reverse complement strand
ATGACTGAAAAATCGTGTTTTGTTGGTGAGAGTCGCGACCGGTTCAGTCCAGACCAGTCCGGTTTAGCCCATTTTCTAGTGAACAGCCCCTCTTCCGACGCCGTTTTGGATCTCTTCCAGACCTCCAATGAGAAAAGTTCCTTCATGAGAAATGTTCTTTGTTTCTTCCTCTTCAATTTAGGCTCAAAAAGTTATCAATTTTAATTTCGGATGTAGAAGATATGGCGCTCGCAAGATGGCTTGCTACTGCTGGAATGGAGTGCTGGAGCTGGAGGGGTTGCTGGTCAGCCTGTTTGACCGACCGATAACTCAAAATCTAGAGCTCCGATGAACAAGATTCCTTCTTGAAAGTTGGAGAATGTTGAATGTTCTTCGTCGTGATATAAAGTATGCTCTAATCGGGCTCCGGATGAAAGAGTTATTACCGCTGCAAGATGGCTTGATCGTGCTGCCCAAATCATTTCGGCTCGTCCCCGATTTTGCTCCCGAGCTCCTTTTTGCTCCAAAATGCCTCGAAATGACTTGTTTTCCTATAATTTCACCACAATCACATATTAAGCTCAATTGGGTATTAATGACTCTAAAATTAGATGAAAATGAGGTTAAATGAGGAGATTTGACTTGCGAGAATTCAAGAAATTTTCGCTTATCAACTTCCTAGAGTGAAAATGTAAAAAAATTTACTCTAATGGGGCCCCCTACATGACTTCCTACAATAGGGAGCTCCACACATGAGAGTGAAGATATGGGGAGCTCCCCACATTCTCTCTCATATTGTTTTATGGGATATTGTCAGGTAGATACCCCAAGAATTAACTGTTTTTCAGGTGAGTATTGCTAAAATTATTTTTGTCTGGGCGGGTACCTAAGAATTACATTTTTTTCACTTTGCACCTCTCCGTCCAATTCCGTTAGATTTTAACATTTTGACATGTAAAATGACTAACATACCCATCAGAGCTGAAGTTATTAGAATTAGATTGAAAAGACTAAAATGTCCTATACTTTTAATTTTCAAACATATGCTATCCATTCTTTCTTCTCTTCCTCTCTCTCACTTACTGTCACAATCTCCTCCAATCATCAGATTTATTAATGGAAATTCAAATTTCCTTTCATGGGTACAAAATTATAGAAACTCCATAAAAACCTCCTAAATCAAAACATAGAATAAATTTGCATGTAAACTTCCAAAACTCGAATGGATTGAGAAACAATAAGAATCATTGGCTCCTTCGAATTAAAGTTGAGTAACAATCATGAGATATGAGCAAAACATATCCAAAAATAAGGAGATGGTTTTATGCTGTTTTTACTAGCTCCATAATAGGGCATATATTTGATATGAGCATGTTCAAAATTTAATTTCAAACATTTTGATTTTTAAATGACTAAAAACGGAGCTCTCTAGGCCAAGATATGGCCAATATTCAGTGGGATTAAACCGTGAAGATGAACCAGAAGCGGGAGGTTGAAGACACGGGAAATGGTGTCGTTTTCTGCACTTCCGTCTTTAATACAAAGAATATATGTAAAAGGGGTACTAATAGTGTGTTTATGAATTAGCCTAATGGCAAGTGGCTCGCGCAATATCTGCCCAATCAAGAGTTCGATTCTTCGTATGCCAAGTTTTATGAAAGATGAAACACAGTTTAGCATCAAAATTCAAAAACCCAACACAAGTTCAAACACACGACCTCTTGGATACAAGAAAGCCCATACAACCAGTGGACTCTTTCATGTGCTACTTATAATGTTTCTTTTATATATTCGAATAATTAAAGACGGAAATGCACAAAAACGGCGCCGTTTCGCTTGTCTTCAACCTCCTACGGGTTCTCTCTGCTAATCAGCATATGATCAGCAACTCATTTTTTAAGGGGAAATTTTTGGAGTCGGGGATAAACTTTACAATTTATGTATTAAAACTACGATTAACTATTTGGTTTTTGGCATAAAACCACGGTAAACTTTATTTTCACCGTTAGATCTTTGTTAGTTTTATTTTACTTTTATTAATTATGAAATAACTAAAATGTCTTTTTAAATTATTCAAAGTGTGTCATTTGATCTCTTCTCTCTCTTTCTTCATTTGATATGAAGGGGTCTCTTGTTGGGTAGAAATTGGCACATGATTGATCAAGGCATGGATTCGGCGTTTCTTTGTGAGACTATGGTGTTTATGATTGGCTCGTAATAACAGTCTTTAATGGTGCGGCGGTGTCACCGAAACCTGAAGAGGTGGTGGGTAAGGTTCACTAATTTACGTTTACAATGTTAGCTCTGGATGTTGATGGAGCTTGGGAGGATTCTTTTGCGGAATGGAGTTTGAACCATACAGTGTCTTTCAAAAGTCATAGTTGGATGTTTGCTGGAGTGTGTTTTTGGTTTTAATGCTTTGGAAAGCTACTTCTTGGTTTCACTAGCTTGTCTTGCTACTTGCTAGTGTTCTTTTTCTCCCTGATTGGGTATGCATTAATAAAAGTAAATTTTGTTGATAAAAAAATAATACAATGATCTAATTAGTGTTTAATTTTATAAATATTTTAAATAGACAAAATGATACCTGTTTAACGCCCCAAGATTGACTTTTAAAAAAAAAAACTCCCCAAGATTGAATTGCTCAATACACCTACAACAAATTAATTGGTATTTATACCTTGGGAAATAACATTTAAAAGTTTGTTTTTTATTATCTTTTGCAGTTTACTCCAATTCTCATTTTTGTCTATTTTAGTGTCTTAAATTAGGATTAAATATAAGTAATGAAAATTTTAGTGAGTGGGAGTAAAAATCAAATTTAAGTATACCTGTATTAGGAAGACAAAATGTAGTGCTCCCTTTCTCCTTGTAAACATATACCTTAATGAGAAACATACTTACAAATAATAATTACAGATACAACAATAATACTATGTATTTTTGTAATTTGTAATCATTAATTTTTAAGTGTATCAATTTACAATCTACTGCATTCAAATTGTTGAATCATCATAAAATTATAATTACTTTACACTCGTGGGACATGTAATTTTGTGAAATGAACAAACTATCCTTTTAATTTAAAATGTTAAAAAATAAAAATAAATAAAACATTTGGCTTAAGGCTAATGTCATTATGATCTCCTTTCTTATCCCTTGCACTTTGTACACTCCTTCCCGTTCAAGATTTGACCTTGTTTCGAAGGTTGGACAATGAAGCAGGAGACTCGAAGATGTAATTGAACTTTTGAGACGACGATATGGTTTGTAGAGACGCTCATAACGTTGATCAGGTTTTCTGGTATGAGTCAAAGTTTTTGTACTTGCGCTTATAGACTAACCCAGTATCTAACAAAAGTCCTATCCAAGATAAACCTACAAATTACATAAATCACGATCTTGATCCATCATTTGTGCAGACGAAAATGACCTTGTCATTCAAGCCCTCACTGAGGCGGCGAAAATGAGATGTAATTATCACAGAGACATAAATGTAGATGTCGATGGTTCTCACAAAAAAAACTTGTCTATTTGCTTGAGCTCATTGATGAGTCTACTAGTTTCGAGCGTCAATCCGTCACACACGAGCCTTCTCCTTCCAAGCGTCACCAAGATGTGTTGATACATCGTGGACGAGCCTTTAATTTAATATGCATTAACGGTCTCTAATATGATATGTGGGAATCCCAACAAAGAAGAGATATATCAACATGACCTTAATAACCAGTTTATTTATTCGTCTATATATAGTGAATTGAGATAAAAAAACAAAATAGGAAATCCAATTGGTTATGTTCCTAAACTACAATAGGCAAGATGCTAACAATCATATTTTAACACTCCCGTTCAGATTCAAGATGGTGGCATATAAACTAAATTAAGTTTGTGAACTAACATACTAAACTGCCCAGGAATAAGTGGTTTGGTAAAGCTATTGGCAGCTTGATCACTAGAGGAGACAGAATGGAGAGCGATGATGCTTTAAGTGAGATGGTGTCGTATAAAGTGACAAACATTCTCAATATGTTTAGCGTGTTCAAGGAAGACGACATTGCTAGCAATCTAGATAGTATTTTGACTGTCACAATGACTAAGAGTAGCAGAGTTATGAACAACACCATATTAGATAGAAGTCATCTTAACCGCTAGAGCTATGAGGTAGTATCAGCAAGAGCTCGATATTCTACGCCCATGCTAAATCGAGCAATAGTTTTCTCTTCTTACTTCTCCAAGAGATAGGAGAGTCACCGAGAAAGAACCAGTAGCCTGTAGTAGAGTGACGATCAGTAGGGTCACTAGCCCAATCAATATATGAATAAGCTTGTAAATACCATAGGTGCATTCCATGATAAATGTAATTTTTGGGACAAGGTTCCTCGAACATGTCTAAAAATGCAAAGAACAGCCTCACGGTGCGTAGTGAAAGGAGCACACATGAACTGACCCATAATATGAACTGCATAAATAATGTCTGGACGAGTGACAATGAGATAAACTAGCTTCTAGAGGATTGAAAAATAAATAAATCGGTATGAAATAAAAGGGTGATGATATCATGTGAAATTTGTGGTAAACTTGTTTATTTGCTCTCTGATTTCAATACTAGAGTACATTCATATTTATATATAGAGAGGAGAAATCAAATACAAACCGGGTAGAAATACAAACTAGTAGAACTTGAGTGTGAACTGGTAGAAGCACGTTGTTCACTTAACATAGTATGAAACCCGACCCATTCGTTACACCTCTCCCTCAACAGGGTTCACTTGTAGGGTATAGTAGGAGGAACCCAGCCCCCTCGTTATACCTGTCCCCCAGCAGGGTTCACTTATAGTGTATAGTATGGAACCCGACCCCCTCGTTACACCTCTCCCTCAACAGGGTTCACTTGTAGGGTATAGTAGGAGGAACCCAGCCCCCTCGTTATACCTGTCCCCAGCAGGGTTCACTTATATGTATAGTATGGAACCCGACCCCCTCGTTACGGTCGGCGACCTTGTAACAATAGTTGGAACCGGGTCAGCGAGGGTCTGGGTTAATTATGACACTCGGTAGACGATCACCACATGGATCTGTGGGTCTGAGCGGCGATTTGGCAGATCTGGTTGATAAGGATGTCGAATTTTTGGAGATTATAATGAGAAGATCGATTATGTGTTCAAGATTGTGTTGATCGGAGACTCGGTTGTGGGCAAAACTTAACTTCTCGCGCGTTTCGCGAGGAACGAATTTAGCGTGGATTTGAAGGCCACAATTGGGGTCGAATTTCAGACGAAAACGCTCATGATCGATCAGAAGACGATCGAGGCTCAGATTCAGGACACGACTGGGCAAGAGAGGTTTGTGCATTTTCACAAGGCTTGTCATATCTGTGTATCTGGTTTCTTGGGTTCAATTGGGCATGAGCAAATTTTACATATCTTTTACTTTGTTGAGAAACATATGGAGAAATGGAAAATGGAGTATTATTGGTTCTATTCATTACAAGACAACTCTATTTCCATCATACTCACATTTTGTGACATTCTTGTATGCGATACAGGTCAAATATATTAACAATAATAGCAGTGACATATTCAAGTCTACTGGTAACACTAACTCACAATACATGTTTAGAGAGTTCAATTTATAATTTGAATTTCTCTTCATTTAGTTACATGTAGTCAATGGATAAAAATTAAAAAATTAATGGTTCAAATTAAATGAAATATCAAATAATGAAATCATTCAAGCTTAGAGAAAAAATGAATGTGGATTCGAATATATTTCAATCAAAGAATTAATCACTATACAATGTTCTTTTTGTAACATCAAAAATCAAAAATAAAATTTGGGTTTACATACACCCTTACAAACCCTAGGATTAGCTACACCGATCATGTTTTGGAAGATGAGATTCTTCAACTTCGACTCTGGCTCTTCCCATATTCTCAACCTTCCAGCTTCATTGCGAAGCCTCTTGTTGGCGAGAAAATCAGCGGCTCGGTTGGCTTTCTCGATAAACATGTCGAACCCTAACATCCCTAAACGACAACATGATGTCCCGACATGACTTGACTATGTCAGCATACTTGTATTCGTGTCCGTGGTTTTCGCGCACCACACTCCACACCTCGGTCGAGTCGGTTTCGACCAACAATGTGGCGTTGGTGTCCATCACGCTCAGCGACACCATCAACCCTGATTGCGCGCTCAAACCCGATACGGTAATTGAATCCAACGACCAATCTTCCAGCGAAGTCTCTGAGAATCCCGCCAAGTCGAGGAACAACAACCGGAATAAAAAACATGACTTGTACGTACACTCACTCTCACTCTCCTACTACACTCACTCTCTCGGCTACTACACTCTCAAATTAGGGATAAGGATCGAAATGAGACTGAGTATTTAATAATCCTATGTAGCTTGACATTCACGTTACTCAACTTTCCTATTTCTACTTAATTAACTCTGCTTTCCTACTTCTCTAAATAGCCCTAATTAGCTTGACAAGTCATCTCATCAACTTTCCTATTTCTCTAAACGTAACTCGACTTTACTATTTCTCTATAAATAAAATGAGCTGATAATGAAAATTTAAAGTGAGTGATATTTATTATAAATTATATAGTTGAGAGAACTCATATACATAACTAAACGGAAAATGTCATATACACTTGGATAAGTACATGTTACTCTCACTTAGCGTTCTTAAGTTTCAAGTATCTTTCCTTCAGCTTTGAAAGTTTCAAATTATCCCTCTATGTTAACTTTTTATTTTTAAAAATTTTGTTAATTTTTTAAGATATGACGAAAATACCCTTGCATTAAAAAATAAAATAAATATAATTATTTTAAACTTATTTTTTATAAATTTATTTTATGAAAATAAAAAAATGGTGTTTAAAAATGGTTTTTTATTTTTAGAAAACTTTTTTTTAAATTTGTTTAGGGATAGTTACACATCCCTACCCCCAACTATTGCCCATTTTCACATTACTATCCCGAAATAAATAAAAAAAAAACTAGATTTTGCACTCACCCAACTATTTTTTTGTTACACTTAACTTGAACGGGGTTAAATCTAAACGAGTTTTGTGATAAGAAGACCAAAATGCCCTCACCATATGTTTTTCATGTATTTTGGCATTAAATACGAAATGACATATTTACCCTCAATCAAATAACACATTTGACTTCGGACTTAAGAGTAAATATGACTTTTACAAAAAAAAAACTTATTTATTTTGTTGAAAACAGCAAAATGCCCTCAAATTTATTTTAAATATGCAATATTCACTGATGGGACCATGATTGGTAACACCAGGACCATGATTGGGTTCTCTCATGGTGAGGGTCATATAGGATGAAAATGGTCATTGTGGGAATAGACCAAGTAAAGTATGAGCTTAGGGAGAGCCAGCCCGATGTGATGAGACTCAATGTGGAGGGGGAGATTGTTATGTCCACATGTGAGTTCGAAGTCCCACATCAGAAGATTACGAGATATAAGGAGAGTTTATATACACATTGAAACCTAGACCTGATAGGCTAGTCTTTTGGGTAAAAGGCGGGCTCTAATGTGTGTATGGGCTTTTCTTGGGTGCTCCTCCTGGGTAAGGCCCGGATCTCCCCAACAGAATGCCTACCCGTTGAGGTTGCAGAGAGAATAATAAAGGTACGAGAGGACTTCACCACTAAAATTGCTGAGCTTGAGAGGTGATTGGAAGAAGAACGACATGCCAAAATGGCAACAAACATCCTTAACTGATCAAATGAGGTAGCATTGCACCGAGAAATGGACGAGAAGATGAAAGAGAAAGTGATAGAGATGATGAAAAATTGTTTTCCAAGCGATAGACCCCTAGGTGTATGAATTTATAATTGTAAACTCTCCTTATAACCGTGTTTATAATTGGAATAATCGTGCTTATAATTGTTTCGAGGATATTTGATTGTATGAATTGTTCGCAGAGTACTTTGACAACTTCTTGAAGTTTTATTAAACCCCATCTGTGGATATAATTATATAAAATTTGTTGGTTTGGTCGAGGAACATTGGATGTTATCAGCTGATGTTTGGTTATTTACCGACATATTATATTTTAGAGAAAATTTCACTTAACTACCTTGTACTATACCGATTTTCCACTTAACTACTTCAGAAGATGAAATTGTCTTGTGAGCCCCTTGAACTTACCTAACGTGTCACTTAGGCCTGACGGTGTTAAATTGTTGGCGAAAAGTCCAAAATGCCCTCAACTGACCATTAAATTTTCAAAAAAATTTCATTCATTCTCTCTCCATTTCTAATTTTTTTCTCTTTCCTCAATCTCAATCTTATTCGGTGTGTTTTGGTTGGATTTTGTAGTGGAATCAGGATGGAGACGTTGAAATCGAGCAATTCACTGAAAATTTCGCAATTCACACCAAATTCACTGAAAATTTCACAATTTACACCATAAAATGAACAAAACAAGGTATAGAACAATACATCTTGCTTTGAAAGAGGCTTGCACTACATGAGCTGAAAAATTTACTCGTCGATATTCCCATGGGCGTTCGAGGACGGCACTGCCGAATCCAAGCTCATCTTCCTCACAGACCTTATTCTCCGTCTCTGTTGCCGTCGCGTATTCGAGCAATCGCAGATATAGATCGAGCAAGTTTAATTACTCACCCAATTAATAGTTATATTCGAACAAGTTGAGTAGTTAGGCTTAATTTCCCAATTACTCACGGATTTTGAATTTTGATTTTTAGGCTTCTGCAAAATTGAGGGAACATGAAGCTGGTGGTTCGCGTGATCTGAAGGGGTTCTGCGACCCGTATGTGAGGGTACAATTTGGTCGGAACAGGTTCAAGATACGGCCCACATGACCGCGGCCATGGCCTCCCTCAGCGCCATCGGCATTGTCCACGCCAACTCCGCCCCCTTCGTTCAGGCCTCCCTCCCACATCCGCTCTGCCAAGTCGTGCCATGTCCCAATCCTCTCGAGCCACGCCGTGTCGCTCAACGATTTCGGCTCCTCGACATTCGCTCCGCCAAATCCCC
Source organism: Geranium brycei (assembly GCA_036897365.1). Taxonomy (NCBI): domain Eukaryota; kingdom Viridiplantae; phylum Streptophyta; class Magnoliopsida; order Geraniales; family Geraniaceae; genus Geranium; species Geranium brycei. The sequence continues at coordinate 1,964 of JAYMTP010007446.1, read as the reverse complement.
CGAGAGCCACACCGTCCAAGCCTCCCTCCCACATTCACTCCGCCAAGTCACGCCATGTTGGTTTTGGGGCAGATTGATTTGGGCCCTAGAGAAGGACGGTGGGGTTGTTGATTTGGTGACCAAAGATGGCGTTCAGCCATATATGTTGAAACCATAAACATAGATAGAAGAAGGGTATTTTTGGCATGGTCATGTGACCACAAAATTAACACTGTCATGCCTAAGTGACATGTTAGGTAAGTTCAAGAGGCACAATTTAATTTTCTGGAATAATTAAGTGAAAAACCGGTATAGTACAAGGTAGTTAAGCGAAATTTTCCTTATATTTTATTTACAGTATTTCGAATCAATCAATGGTTTCAATTTAGGCCTCCAAAAATATTTGATTGAAACCAACAAGGAAATGAAGAAGCTCAACTTGATAAATCAGATTTTATAAATCGAACTTTTGGCAATCCCTTGTATATAAACAAGTTCTTGAGCCCACCTATTACTTAATACATGACCAGAAATATAGGAGACGAAGAGAAACGCCATGAATTAAACTTGATGATGGAAGATTGAGGCTCGAGGAAATGCATTTCTTTGTCCATCCCAGACCCAATATGCCATGAATTTGCAGATGGGCACTTGCTTGACACTTCACAACCATTTGTGTCCCTTACCCAACAAGACAGCAATTTATTACCCAAGTAGGTGCTCCCGTATATCTGTCCGAGGTTGTTTTTAATCATAAAACATCATTAATTTCTTCGAGTCATTATGAGTTGGGAGAGACTTATTTTTTATCCCCATAGTTGGAGAAATGTTGGTTCATGAATCTGCAATGACTATATAAAATTTGATAGGAAAAACCTTAACTTTGGTTGTGTCTCATCATTGCCTTTCAAGTTAACAATGACTTGGTGTAATTAATTAAGAAATGAAACTAAAAAGAGAGTGACCTCATTATCGTCCCACTTAAATAGTCAAAGTACAAGACACAATCATGTTCTCTAACAAAACCATCATTGTTATCTCTGGAACTCATCATGTTAGTGATTCTTTTGAAGCCCAGTTTGGTCAATTCAAACTCTAGTGCACTCCCACCAACACCAGCCCTCTCATATCTAGAAGCTGATTAAGCTTGAGCTAGTCTTGAAATTAGCATGGACCACATAAGATATGAGGTATCAGAAATGACAATGGCTATGCAGGACCACAAAACAAAGAGCTTTAGCTTCTCTCACAGACATAATCAGCATATGATCATGTCTTGTTCTCTCTGCTACCTGTATTGCAGCTTCCACAAGCAGTAGAATGTTGGAGGTACATACATCCACAATGTGGTAAACGTTTGGTCTTTCTCTTCTGCCACTCTGGCTGCTACAACTACCGTCTATATCTAATATATCTCTGTCTCAGAATATATCATTTACTTGTAGAGTGAAGTTCAAGTTTTAGACCTTAATTGATTGTTCACCCTTTTTATTTATTGGAAGACTAAATTTTTTATTTATATTTTAGGGACATCATAGATTAGGGCATTTCCAATTCAAGGGCTCCAAAATCATGGCTCAATGACAATGGAATGTTGAGTCATCATCCTAATCTCATTCCAACTCAAAAATCTCAAAACTATCATCAATTATCACACCAATGTTATTTTTCATTATTTTAATATTAATATACATTCATATATATTATTTTATTTATTTATTATAATTGTAATTGTAATTGCTAATAAAATGTTACAATATACTATGTATTTATAAAAATATTTTTATAATTTCACATATATATATATATATTGTATAATTTAATATAATGTTTAAATTAAATATAAGGTTAAAATAGGAATTGAGATATTTTGCCTCAATTCATTGTTAAACATTTTATTTATTCCCTATTAATAAATAACCAGTTCATTAATGACATTTGTAATTCATATATAAAATAATAATAATTCATATATAGTAATTCAA
>JAYMTP010007445.1:0-10982 GCA_036897365.1 Geranium brycei | reverse complement strand
AATATTAAAAATAAAAAACGTTGTCAAAAGTGGTTTTTTATTTTTAATATTTTTTTAAAAAAACCATTTTATTTTTAAAAAATAATTTTGAAATCAGTGTTTTATTATTTATGTGATAAAAGATATTTTTTTAAAAAAAAGGTTCAAAAGATATTTTTTTTAAATTTTTGAATTTTTTTAACATAAGGGTATTATGGACATTTTTCATCAAACTTAATTCTGTGATGGACGGTGCAACTAACTGAAACCTTACAGTGGTGACATGCAAAAAAAAAAGTTGAGGGTAACATGCAAAAGTTGCATAATACAGGGTAGTGATCAGGAATTTCCCCTATTTATTTTTCTTAAATATGCATTCAAAATATTATTTTAATAAAAATATTTTTTAATATGTTGAGGCGGGCATCGGGTCCCCGTCGGGGACAGGGAATAGTGTCATCCCTATGCACAACTCAAATCGGCCAACATGAAAATTTTACATAATTGGGCTAAATATCTAGTCCGACCTGGTTATATATTTACCCGCATGTAATAAAATTTGCACACTCACCTGAATCGAGACATCGAAAATGCGCCTTCCCAGGCTGCTAAACGTCTGGTCATCAGAAAACATGATCTCAGCAAAGTAGAGTCTCACTTTATAGCTTCCCTTACGCAACATGCACAATCCATAGTACTTGAGCGAGAGAGGCGCGAGGCGGGCTGTCTTGTACAAGTCCGGCCCCGTCATGTTCTGGTGGAACGTATTTGTTGCAAGAAATGCAGCAGAGTCTTTGTTCATGTAAGCTCCGGTGGTGCTATGTGCCCATTGCTCTGAACTGGAGTAGAAAGAAGACGGGCCTCCCAGGGCCGTGTCAGCTTCATATTCTTTACCCTCATACTTCGTACTGCTTCCGCCACAATTTATGAACAGCGAGGAGTCTGTGGATACATCACAGAAAATTATGTCATGGATATTTCTAGTTAGGGCATGAATAAATTGAGTTTATGTGATTTGGGAACAGTGTGTACTCACATTTGGGATTTACCGAGCATGGTAGGTCTTTCTTCAAGCACCAACCAATTCTGCAAGATGTAATATATATATTTGTCAATATTTGTGTTACTATGATAGTTTTTGTAAATTAGTAAATCCGGTCGTTGCCTATATGTTTAGATATTTTTCGTGTAGGGCTGAACTTGCACATCATGGGCCAATAATCAACTAGGAAGACTCTAATACCATATAAACACATAAAGTCAAACGAAATATATCAGATCAGACTCCATAACTAAAAAATCAACTTAATTCGTAGTGTATGACCCTTGCCTTCTGTTAATCTTGTATATATAGGCCCAAGTGCACAAAGCCCATTTATGCTCAAACCCTAATGTATAAATAGTGGCGTCCTATAATTAATTTAATCATCGAAGACAATACAAATTCCTGAGATCATTATCACCTTCATATTGACCTATTTTTCCTTATATTTATTCGATATATTATCATACTTTCAATGGTTTTGACAAGAGAAGGAGACTTACGAGTTGCTTGCTGAAGATGAATGGCTCGAGACCAAATTGCTGTAATGCAATGAAGACGGTTAAGTTAGTTAGCAACAAAAAATAAACTAGAACATCTTCGTAGTGAAGTAATAGAGATGAAAGTAGCTTACATCGTTGATGTTTGGCAACTAGACCCAGATGATTGTGTAAAATTGTTATACGATAAATCCCTGCAATACATAGCAATTCCAATGAATTTTGCACTTTAAATTATCAATATAACAAAAAAATGACATGTACGATTAAACATAAGTTAGATACATACAAATTATGTTTGCTTTTTGTCATCCAATCGGGTACTGGTCCGGTCAACGAGTTGTTGGTCAGGAACCTAAATTCACAGACCATATCATAAGCAAAAAAAAACCGACAAAGGCCTCAAAACAAGCAGTTTAGAGAAAATGAAGCTATATATGAATTGAAGGAAAAAAATTACATGTAATCTAATTTTAAGGCCTCCAAGCCCTGAAGCTCCCCTGGAATTTCACCCGTCAAGTTGTTGAAGCTCAGATCCCTACAGAGGATGTTTTTAACTCGATACATTAAAAAATCCATATATAACTCGAATAGATTAATGTGATTTTGAATTTAAGTAGAATAGAATAAAAGTGAATGATAAAAAACTTACAAATGTTTTAATTCGGCCATCGATCCAATGTACGGAGGGATGGAACCAGGAATCGAGCAATTTCTCAGTATCCTGATCGTGAAAAAAGAACACATCTCATGAGTAACCATGAAAACACAGTAAAAAATGGCATAATAAAAAAGGCAGTGTATAGTATATAATAACTCACAATATTTCCAAGTTTGGTGTTTCCTTGAAATTTGGAAAAGTCGATGATCCATTCAAATCCGATATCCTCCTGATGAACACACAATCAAATCAAGATTTCGTATATTTTGAATTTGACATGAGAATATTGATAAGAACTTGCTTACAGTTCCGTCATATTTTTCAACAGAGATATGGAAGACGGAATTGGACCCTGCATGGCTGTGCCTTGCATATCACTGAAAATCGCGGAAGAGATTTAAAATTGTGCTCCAAATGAGTTTTAGTGTTTTACAAAGAGAAAAGACGGGAAAATTAATAAAACCAAATACAGTACTCACAGCCTGTCAATTTTGGTCCAGTTCCCGATGAAATCAGGTATCTTCCCAGATACTACGCTCCCATCTATCCTACTGCAAGTAGTACAATCACATTTATAAGTATAGGAGTTTTAGTGTACATGTATTCTCGTATTGTATCACTTACAAATCCGTCAAGTTCTTTAAATTGCCAAATGCCTCGGGTATGGTTCCGTTGAAGTTGTTTGCAGAAAGAAGCCTATGAGCCGTAAAAAAAGGTCAGTACAGGAATGATACATCAAGAACGTAGCGAACGTGTAAATGGGAGAGATTGTGAATACAAATATCGAACTAGGAAATTCTTACATTCTCTTCAGACTACTTAAACTTCCAAGGCTCCGAGGAAGAGGACCGCTAAGCAAATTATCCTCTAAGACCCTGAAAACGTAATGAGTCAAAAAAATTTAGTTCTTTTTTAGTGCTCTTTGTTCTATTAAGCATACAAACTCGATTCACGACTTACAACTCCTCGAGTGTTGCGATGTTACCAATTTCACTAGGAATAGGACCACTCAAACGGTTGCCTATTAAAGATCTGCAGCATATGGATGATTGAGAAATCAGCTTCCATCTTTTTATCACTAAGTACTTTCAATAGATAGAATACACGATAACTTACAATTTAACGAGAGGGAGCTTAGAGAGACTGGTAGGGATTGATCCGTTGAGATAGTTGCGAGCCAGATCACTGGTAAAAGAGAAGAATTTTGATTATTGGATAAGATCATCAATTTCCACAATTTTTCCTAAAATTTGGTATAAACTTGTGACAGGTGAAAAGTCACGAGTGTACATCCTGAGACAATAGTCTTATAAAGAAAATTTCATATTGTTTTAACAGAAATTCAAATAACTCGATAAAGTGAGTCTAATAACATGTCGCTGCATTTTAACACACAAATATCACTTACAGTTCCTGAAGTCGCGTAAGATTTGCAAAATCATCAGGTATGGTTCCAGTCAAATTCAGACCCTTCAGCTGTCTGCCATACCACAAACATAATCATAATTAAATAATTGTAAAATGTAGAGAATAAGAAAGAAAAATCACAAAGTAAGTAAAATGAGTACATGTTTGTGACATGACAAACAGTGCCGCTGGAACAGTCACACGTGACATTGCTCATAATATTATCTCCGAGTATAGTTCTGTTTAAGCTCCCACCGCAAGAAGATTGGTTGACATTCCAATATTTGATCTGTAGTTTTGTTGCAATTGCTTCGAGAGCTTGCACTGTCAACGCACATACATAAATTTTATAAGTTCCAAACATTTTTCATACACTAGACATAGTATGATTATATTTTCTGTCTTAAGATTAATTTTAATGTCAAAGTGGCACTTTCAAAGGCTACAATAAGAATAAGGCCTAGTTCAGAGTTGAACCAGCTTATAGTTGAGTTCACACTGCAGCACACATAATAGTAGTATAAAATATGATACAGATCACTAGGTCAAAGCCGATTTTAAGACCATATCTTAATTTCTCAATCTGACTAATAGGTAGCAGGTAGACAACTAGACATGGAACCAAGTATGCTTGATTTGATCCATTCAATACTTAAACATTAAAACCACATACATGTTGACAATCTAGCAATAAATAACTTGAGTTGACGAATTATCACAAAAGTCAAAGAAATAGAAATATAAGGAAATGGTTTCGGTAAAACATGCAAAATTGTGATATTTCCAAGGAAGAAAATATTCATCCAGTTTTTGTTTCCCAATTGACAGAAAAATGTTATTGAGAAGCCAAATTCTCTGAGAAAAACAAAACCCCTGAAAAAAAAATTGAATTGCAACTAGTTCCTAACTAAATGACCCTTATTTATGCTTAATTTGAGCATCTGACAAGGCGGATGGAACTTTCCTGAAAAAAGTCAAAAGGTGATTGATACCATGTGAAAGAGTCTTAACTGATGTCCCTTTTTTGGTGATACCTAACTGACATGTAACGTGTTCATATGTGGACCCATGCTCTTACAAAAATTCTTTGTTTTTTTTGCTGATTGAGCCATGATAGATGAGAATCAAGACCATGAGAATCAATTATTGGTGGCAGACTGGAGATTTATGAGAGGAGACAATTATAGGGAATTAAATAGTTTATTACTTGCAATAAAATACATGCATCTACTAAATTAATGGTTGCCAATTGCAATATAATATACCTTTGTGGGACCATAGAAATGCAACTATGGATTTGATCAAGAACAAGTCAGTTCTAATCACCAAAAACACATGGAATTTTTGGGAAAATAAAGTTGGACAATCTAAGGGACAGAGATAACTAAAATTAAATACAAACAAATAACATCAAGCAACAAGTTCTGTTTGGTTACTGAGAAAATATTTGAAGACAAGATTGATGATTCCAGTAAGTCTAGAGACATACAAGGACAAGATTCAATCAGAGTCAACCCTTAATTTTCAGTTCCATTAGTAAATTATGGATGTAAATTGAATGAAAATGGAGGAATTTTGATAAACCCAACTGAAGAGGAAATTTAGACAACCTGAACCCTCTGTTTGGCTCCATAGAAAGCACATGAAAAGAAAAGCAAACAGACCCAGATGTAGATTCATACAAAACAGTAAGAACCAAAATTTCCCATTTCTCCTCAACCTCTAAGCAACCTAAAAAACCAACCCCCACAACAGATTGCATGCACAAACAACCAAAAACCCAGAAACCAAAAATCACTCCTTTACTTGATCACCACAGTAAATATCAAATTTTTCAGTGGGTTAAGGAACTGTACCTTCATCACTGGGCAAGAGCTGAGCATCAGACCCAAACCCCACAAGGCAATGCAAGCCCAGAAGAAATAAAGCTAAGAACTTTAACCCAAACACCCCAAAACCCATCATACCCTTTTGGCCTCACAGTCTCGGGAAGTGAAATTAACCCTCAAATCAACAATGTGTATCAGCAAAAACGAGAGAGGTTCACAAAACCCAGAAAGAGAGAAGAGGGAGAGGTTGTGAAAGAGACTCACTGGTGCTGTGGAAGATAAAGGAGAAGAAATGGCTGGCTTGTTGAAGTTTCAAGCCGCCTATGAGGTGAGGCTGTGTCGTCAATTTGGACACAATAGAGGAATTGTCGAAAACGACGTGTACAGTACACACACGGTTTTGGACGCTACTGTATTTTCTTTGCCTATAGCCTATAGCCTATGTACAGAGAGAGACACAGAGCATGGAATAGGAGAAAATGGTCAAGAGTCAAAAATGTCCTGTCTTTGTTGAGCTTCCATGAAATATCCTAAAGTTTAATTTGTTTTTTTGCTTTTATTTATTGTTGTGTACACACTTAAAAAAGCATTAACTTTACTCTAGTCGTTTTCTTTACTAGTAGCCCGAACGTGTTTATTAGCAATGGGTAAATGTTAAATACTTTATTTGTAATTGTTTAATCTAATTTGATCTAAATTTGAGTTTACGATTTGACTTATTTAATAGACGAGTTAAAAGTGAGACTAATTTATCGTGACTTACAATCTGATTTGTTTAATATTTAATCCATATCATTTTATCTAATATATACGGTTGAAATATGATGAATTTTTAATAAATACATGTACTTGGAACTAAACACGTTGAATCGAAATCGAGCTTGACTATTATTTGTTGAGCCGAGTTCAAATTTAAATATATAAGTTTCTTTGAGTTTGAGTCGAATTCGAGTCGAACACACTTTCAATAATATCAACAAAAGTAAGGTTGGTTTTTTTTTTTTTTTGATCAGCAAAGTAAGGTTGGTTGAACTTATTTACACTCATATTTATTATTTCAATATATTTTGTTGATTGTTTGTATGTATGGTTCACACTAGTGATTAAGGAGGCGGCACTAACACAAATAAGTCGCACTAAATATTATAACAGGCTCAAACTTAAACCAAGTTTGATAGTATTTAAAATTTCAGACTTGCCTAAAAATTTAAGCCTCTGGATTAAAGAAATATCGTGTGAAATTTTGCACCAATTTCTCTAATTAATTTAAGGACGATATAATTACTTGGATTATGGACAACCCATTATTGCCTTTTCATTTTTATATAAGTACTTCTATAATAAAGATAAACGTATCTGTGAATAATCTATTGCAATAGAAGATAAAGTTAGTCAAAAAACGATCATTGATAAATAATTGCTATCAGGTACAAGTATCTTAAACATTGTTATTAGACTCAATAATTTTCAATTCCTCCAACAACTGTGTCTAATTAAATTATAAATATAATTGAATCAATTGAATTGGTTTTAACTTTACTTTTCCACACGGCCGAATTAATAAGGTACGTGCATGGTTCCAAATGAAGATGATGCACAAAGATTTGGTATGTTTTTGTTACTTTTCATGAAAATATAATAATAATAATAATTATTATTATTATTATTATTATTATTGAAAAATCACGCCCTTTTTATAGGTGTGGAGACGACTTGTACGTTTGGGTTTGTCGCAACGAGGTTGGGTAATTTGTTTTTAACACTAATTTAATTTTCGACACGGTCTAGGTTCTACGTACGTGCATGGTTCGCACTAATTAATAGTCAATCAAGAACTTACATGGAAATTTGGTCTACGTCTTTATTTCATACAAATATATATAATAATTAAATCGAATAAGTTCGGTCCAATATTGAACTGGTATAAAAAATTTATCAGTTTAATTTTAGTTTATGAAATAAAAATCGATAAAAATCGAATTGAAAAACTGTTAATTTGGATATGTGACTCATTTTAAGTCATTGATAGTTATTAATTGGGCAAAAAATTATTGGGTCAATAAAAAAAGTCAAGACCGGCCCAAAATCTGAGAATTTCATAAAAATTGGTTAAAAAATCGAACCAAAAGTCGGTAAATCAAATAATAAGTCAAAACGGCTTAAAATGTGAGAATTTCATGAAATCCGGTTCATAAACCAAACCAAACTGAGATTTGACCGTTCAAAACCAAACCGAATTCAATAAGTTCGGTTTCAATCATTATTTTCTTAAAACTGAACCGATTCATTCAATTTAAAATCGAACCGACTCAAAATCAAATCACGAGCTATCCTAATTTTTCCCAAACTGTCTACGGATCATTTCTCGAAATAGTTTGCTTGTAATCTACACCCTTCATCGGTATGTTTCAGATCAAAGATATGTGATCCACGGGCAAATAATTATTATTAAAATATAAATCTCAAAATGACCCAAGCATGGTATTAAGATTCATATTTCCCACTCATCCCAAGTCAGCTTTTAACAATATTTCAAACGTACAGTCTCTCTTAACGACTATTCTACAATGATGCATTTTCAAGTTGTGACTTGGGAAAGCACATAAGTAAAGATGATAACATGACAGATTTTGTAATCTCAATCCCACTCGACAGGATTGAGAATATTGAAATCACATTAGGTTTGAGATGTTTTATAATCTCAATTTCTATCCCGACCAAATGTACCAAGTCTCCAGTCGAATTTGAGGTATTTTCCTATCAAAATAGAGATCATATATATATATAAAGAACTGTATGAAAATATCAATACAAAAAGAATTTACGAATAAATATCGAACAAAGTGACAAAACAATTATCAATGCTTGCTTGATTGGTTACTCACTTGAACCTGGGTCCAAAGGACATGGGTTGAAGTCACGCTACGATATCTCAATCGCTTTTATTTTCAACTTCTGTTGGACCTCTCTCCCAATAAGTTTGGTGCTGTCTCTCTTCATCATAGGGACAAAACAATTAAGTCCAATCCCAATCTCAAGCATATATGACACATTACAAATTTTCTATATACAAAAACATTAATACAAATTCTCTATATGCAGAAACATTATTACAAATCTTTCTAATTAACTTAGAAGCTTGCTTGTGCAACCCAGGCTCTGCTCATCATGAGAGGCGCCTGAGTCCATCCACGGACCGTCCATGGACTGAGCCTGCGAGAACGCAGACGTGCTTATCTGGCTGTCGTGTGACACAACCTCGAAGGCCTTGAACCTCGCCTCCTCGTCCACCGACCCGCGGTTGATCACCGGGGCCGCTGCCGGGATCTTACCGTCGAGCATGCTCACGACCGAGGACATCGAGGGCCGGAGGGTCGGGGACAGGTTGGTGCAGAGGAGGGAGATCTGGAGCATCCTCATAGCCTCTTTTTTGGAGTACTTGGAGCCGAGGCACGGGTCGACCAGGTCCAGTAGGTTCCCTTGCTCTTGGAGGACACATGCCTGTGAAAAGTATTGGAAGGTTAGAGTAAACAGTGTTGTAAAAAACGCTAGGCGGTAGTCAGTTGGAGAGGATCCTTTAGGGAATGAGTGGGGATTACTCAAAGAATAAATTGAATTAAAGGATTAATCGTGGATTAAGTGGACAAGTTGGTAGTTTTTACAACATTGGGTGTAAAATGTGGATCTTGTTGTCGGTTTATGAATATTTTAGGGTTTTCATGGGAAAGTTTCAGGTATTTGGGTGAATCGGGTTTTAATATAGACGAAATCGTGTTAGATGATTTGGTAAGTTTGAGTTTTTAGGTGGGTCGAATTTTGATATGGCGTTAGAGATTGTTCCAGGAGAAGGTAACGGGCAGGTTTTGTGACGCCGTCTCTGCCACGATCGAATCGAGGCTACCGGGTCCCTGTTGAGTTCGGGTCATTTTGCCTCTATATGTATTAGGGTTGGCAACGGGTGGATTCAGATATCGGGCTTAAAATTGGGGTATTTTGTCTCTGTTGGTATGACAATAGGGTTGCTTCAGACAGATTTAGTGATCTCTATCCCTACTATGTTGGGTTCGAAGATTTTTGTCATCCAGGTCATCCCGGGCTCGGGACATTTTGCATCTCTGTAAGAATAACAATGAGGCGGGTATGGGACGAATTTTGTGATCCCGCCGCCGCCTACATCAGATAAGAGATATCAAGTTCTCCTCTGATTCATAGCACCGTGTCATCCCTACTCGTCCCATCTCCACCGTTTATTTATCTCATCTTGTCTCCCGTGCAGAATCTCAAACAATGTGGATCCTCAGTCTGACCTACACGTGGGGTTGGTAGCGAAACTCACGTGGAGATATATATACGACTCAAGATACTAATTTAGGTCTCTGCTTGTAAGCTTGAGTTTTTAGGCAGATTGGGTTTTAACTCGGAGAATAAAGTAAAAAAGAGTTACTATTCTATAATACTTGTTTTTGGGGAATGATGAGAATGAGATGTGAAGTGAAAAATTACCCAATCAAGAAGGTACACAAACTCCTCCTTTGGCCTGTAGTTTGTGTTGCTCTTTCCACTGACAATCTCTAAAGCAACCACCCCAAAGCTGTACACATCTGCCTTGTCTGTCAAGTAACCTCTCAGTGCATATTCAGGAGCTATGTAACCTCTGAATGAAAAAATATATAAAAAAATCAAATATATGGTTAAAGCAATGCTTTATACTCTAATGACATAAGAGTTTCAAAATAGGTCATATATATCGAGTCGAGTTGCATAATTATATTTGTAAATAGTTGGGTGTGACCAATGTGTGGAAGTTCAGTCTTACATGAAATGTTCTCGAGTCGAATACAAATACTAATGATGTTGGCATTTTTAGTTATGGAGCCCTACTTGATATTTGTAACTAATTCCAAAATTCTATAAATGATGGTATAATGTCAGCTAGAGTGTTCTGAAAACTATCGACTAGTCTCGATTTATCCCAATTAATTCCCAGAAGCCCTATTCGTCGGACTAGCACCTAAAAATTTGATACTTTTCTGACATGGAGTCCTACCCGATACTTGTAACTGATTCCAAAATTCTAAAAATGACAGTATAATATCAGCTAGAGTATTCTAAAAATTCCCGACTAGTCCCAACAGTCCTCCATTAATCCCTTATTAATCTCCAATTAATTTGATTAATTCTCGATTGATTTTTAGAAGTCATATCCACCCGACTAGCGCATAGAGTTTGTTAGAAGGGAGAAACTAAATCATTTTATCTCATCATTTAACCATAAAATATGCACTTAACTGATAATGAAAAGACACAGAAAGAGAGAGGGTACTAAAACTCACATTGTTCCTGCAATTCTTGTGCTGATATGTGTATTTTCTTCTTCATCAAGCTTGGCCAAACCAAAATCAGAGATCTTAGCGTTCAAGTCCTTGTCTAGGAGCACATTCGTCGCTTTTATGTCCCTGTGAACAATCTTCAACCTCGATTCCTCGTGAAGGTACGCCAATCCCGCTGCTATCCCCGAACATATCTTCATTCTCGTCGGCCAGTCCAAATTCAGACGCTGGTCT
>JAYMTP010007444.1:0-10985 GCA_036897365.1 Geranium brycei | reverse complement strand
TTGTAGCCGGTTGAACGTCCGGTTCGGTTTTGGCATATATGGTGTAAAGTTTTGTGTCCACTACAGAACAATGATGTCGTAAATGTTTTGAAGTAACAAGGTCAGGTCTTTGACGAAGTATTTCGGAACTATGTCTCTAAGTTGGTACTTGGTTTGCCCACGTGTTGGTAGTCCGATAGAGTTTTGTTCTTGATCTTCTAGTCCTGTTGGTGGTCTGATGCTAGGGATGTCCTCATCAGGCCCATCGTTGAAAGAACGAATTCGAAGATTGGCGGATGAAGGATTGGCGTTGAAAGGTCGGGCCGCACGCGGGCGTTGATTTGGCCAAGCGTAGGTGAGGTTTGGGTGAGTCTCGCTTCCTTGGGCAGTCGAGCCATGGACGAACACCAGATGGTGCTTGGGCGCAAGACGGTTTGTCGTTGAGGGACCGTTAAGAAGGTTGGTCTTCGGGTGACCGAGGAGGTAGTTGGTCGTTGAGAGACCGTTGAGATTAGTTAAAATAACCTCAAAAATTGGAGAGTGAGATGTACAAAGTCAATACACCCTCAATAGGAGGAGAGGGAAGTCTTAACGAACTCGAACAGAGTTAATTAGTCACAATTTAAGCCTTTTTAGGCCGTAACGCGACAATATTGCACTGTTGGCTTGGGCTCATTCCCAACCTTGCATTTGACTTGAGACTAGACTAAAAACCATATAGTAGCTATTTACATTAACCTCATATGAATTTAGATCCAATCTATGATTCGTTATTGTTATTGTTATTGTTATTGTTATTGTTATTGCGTATTCGCTCCGCTTGGTGTTTGTTTTAGTTTTTCAAGCTTGGGGTGAATCACACTCACACTCTCAAGTCTTATACATTAATTTCTACCTTCTTTCCATCTAGTCTATGTGAGATGGACTCAATTTTTACCGGTATAAATTATATTATTTGTCGATCGAATGCACTTGCAAGAGCATTTGGTATATTTGGTGCCTCGTGTCCCCATATCATTTGGGGTGGGATATACCGTAGTAGCTGACATTATCCACATGATATTGCCAACTGAAGTAGACCTCATGCGTATAAGGGAGTGATATAAACCTCCATCGAAAAAATATGAAAATAATTGGTTTTTTAATTGGAGTAAAATTTGTAACTGGTCATATAGGAGGGAACTTTTACAACTTATGGTGGCCATCATGGAGAACTTGCACAAGTATCACAATGAGCATTAGCTAATGCTTGCGCAATACTGACGAAATGATACACTGTTTGCAGAAATTGTTGGTAAATGCACTGTCTCCTCAATTATTCACAAGAATTGCCACAAACTAGAAGAAATATTAGTAATTAGTTAGTTACAATTACAAAATGAAGTTTATTTCAACCCCATCAATCAGCTTTATATCATCAAACCTACCACACAATGAATATGGCCATTTATGTTGACTACATCTCAATTTGGTTTAATGGCATTGATGGTGCTAGAGTCAATCGAATCGACCTAAACTTCCCCTTATTTAATATATTTTCTTTTGTACTTTTAAGGGTTGACCTTGAGAGAGCTTATTCATTATTTATGTAATTTTAATTCTCTTTAATGAACATTTACATGCACTTAGTTTTTCTTTCAATCACAATGAGAAAATGCACATTAACCCAATTCAATTTTAATGTTAGTATAAACTTACAAATGGTTTTTCAACTATCAGCTTGACCTTTACTTGAGTTGAAAGTCCACAAGTAATTTTATGCAGACACGAGTTTAAATTAAAAGACTAACAAAAATATTTTTTCATTCAACTATTTCTTCCATATTTTCTAAAATGATCATATTCCCTTTCTATTGGCCTCCCCCTAACTATCTTCAATCGATTCATCTCATATTTCTCTTCAAGAAGTCATCCACCTCTAATTGGTTACTCAAAAGGACTCATTTCAAACTTCTCTCCAAAAAATGTTATCTAACTTCTAATGGGATTGTACACGTTCAAACCGTAAAATGAGATTGTCTGTGAGTGCGCGTAATAAAATATAAAACTATAATTAGTTATTCGATTATAAGTTTAAACTTTTTCGTTAAATTGGTCCTCTAATATTTTGAATGAAAAGAATGATCGAGCTCTTCCCCGAGTCTTCGAAGTGGGTCACTTATAATTTATAGTTTTTCCATTTTTCTACTCTGCTTTAATTGCCTCTTGTCTTTATAATTTTTAGAGAAAATTGCAAAAAGTCTCCATGTAATTGTTTGTTTTTGCAAAAACTCGTCATTCACTGTATTTTTGCAAAAACTCTCCCTCACTCATATTCAAATTTGCACGACCTGTGCAAATTCATGAAAATTAACAGAAGTGTCACTTAAGTGTTGGACTTTGGGTTAACACGTTTAGGGGTGAGTATGGGGTCTAGAATCGGACCAGGCTGAACTCTCCAGTTCTTCATTTTAAGAACCAGAACCGAAATCGTTACCTGCGGTTCTAGATTCTCTGGTCCCGGTTTCGGTTCGGATTCGGTCTCCGATTCCGTTGCCAAAGTGCCCACCCCTAAGCACGTTTGAATTAACACTTAAGTGATATTTTAATTAATTTTCGCAGATTTGCATAGACAGTGCAAAAATAAACATGAGTAAGGGAGAATTTTTGCAAAAATGAACATGAGTAAGTGAGAATTTTTACAAAATTACAGTGAATAGAGAGTTTGTGCAAAAAAACATAATCATAGAGAGACTTTTTGCAATTTTTCCTAATTTTTATATTTCTTTTGCTTCCCAACTTTCTTTGTATTGCTATTTGGGCTCATTTGTTGTTGTTCCCTGTTCAGAATCTTTTCCATTTTTTTCTTCGATATGACTCTTGGCTGGTAAAAAAGAAAATTAAACGAAACAAAGTCTTGTTAATTAACTTGAATTCCAGCATGTAGTTCAAACAAATGGAATTGTAACAACTTTAAACTCGATTATGCCCGATTAAATTCCAAATAATGATGTATTCTCTTCCCTCCCTGCCATAAAGTCCTAACACTTATAGATAGTCCTAGTCCAAATTGGCTGTCTCAACCATATCTGCTGCCTTTACTTCTATACCGTACACACTAACCAACCCACCATTGCCTATTTATTTCACAATAAATTTCCAGAACTTTGAAAGGCTTGTAGTCCTCATGCCACTCCATTTCATTTGACCCTCAAAAGTTGCCAAAGAAAAATACTATATAATTCCAACATTTGTTTTCTTAATTTCACAAACCCATCAAACAATGGCCTCATCTCTCTGCTACTACACTACCCTTGTGATCTCTCTCCTCCTCCTCCATGTCAACCAATCCTCGTCGTTGGTGACAGAAACTTGCAACATGACCAAGTTTCCTAAAGTATGCCTCGCAACCTTCAACACCGATCCTCGCAGCGCTGAGGCCACCAACACTACACAGCTCTCCAGAATCGCCATCGAGTTGTCGGCGTCCAAATCGAATGAAACATTCTCGTACGTGTCCAAGCTTGTGAACAGCTCCTCCGATTACGGGACGTGGGCGAAGCTGGTGCTGTGCAAGGACGTGTACAATTCGAGCATTTACAGTGTCGGGGTCGAGGGCTTGAGGTTGTTCGACCACAGCAACTTTACTGGAGCGTACGAGAGCGTGGGCACTTTGAATTCGGCCGCGGTTCAGTGTGACAATATGGGTCTTGATTTGTTGGCTCATAGGAACAGGCTCATGCATGCTTTCTCCATCGATGCTATGATGATCATCCGTTCTCTTTTCTGATTCAGATCTTATATATCTGTAATGCATTTTCATATTTCAATAAATGTAGTGTGTTGAAGGTGAGAAGATATACTCCAAACTCTCTCTGTGTGCATCGAGGCTTTGTAGTGAATCCAACTATTATCATTAATTTACCTATGGGTTTTGAGTTTAACCATGATTATGAACATGAAATTTGGTTACAAGAGAATATTTTAGTTAAACTAATTGCTCAGTTAGTGCACATAGATGGGATAATCGTATGGGTCACTCTTAAATATGCAACTATTATGCAAAACCTTCATTAAATAAAGAGATAATGACACTTTGTTACCCGTAACTATAGCGAAATGACACTTTTATACCCTAACTACTTTTCTCTCTTTTTTATTATCCTGACAATTTTTTTGTGACAACCTATCTCTAAAACAGCTAAAATGCCTAAGATACCCCTGGATTAAAGAATCAGAATTAAACTGGTTCAATTTGGTTTTAAAACTCAAAATTGAACCGGTTCAATTTAATTATAAAAAAATTAAAATTAAAATTTGCGAAATTACGTTGTTGTTCTCTTCTTTAACCTCTCGCTCCTCTCATTCGATCCTCTTCAACTTGAAGATGCATCCAGAGGACCCTTGACCCATAATCGTCCTAAAACTATCCATAGCTTCCTCGAACTCCTTGAATCTGAACTTCATGGGGATGCCAGCGACTTTTCTTCAGAAAATGTACTCGATCGTGAGCTCTCTACCTTCTTAGACGAGCTGGGTCTCCAGAACCTTCCTCCTCCGATTATAGCGCCGCCAAATCGAAACCTAGATCAAGATTGCTAATATCAGGGCGATTTCGGCGCCGGTTATGAGGAAAAAGGAATTCGAGAGGTTTAGCGTTAGGCGGGCGATGATGTACTTGTTAAAGAGAGAAGGGAGAGAGAGGCTGCTGATTCCTATGGCCATGGCTGCGATGAGAAGCAATTTCCTATCTCTAAGAAACAAAAGATTGGTTTGAGAAGAAGAAGAAGAAGAAGCAGGTTCATCTGAGATCCATTTCGATCGACAAACCTATAAAATGAAGGAGAAACCCATTTCACAAATTTTAATTTTTTAATTAAATTGAACCGGTTCAATTTTGGATTTTTAAACCACATTGAACCAGTTCAATTCCGATTCCTTAATCCAGGGGTATTTTAGGCATTTTAGTTATTTTAAAGGTAGGTTGTCACAAAAAAATTTTCAGGGTACTAAAAAAGAGAGAAAAGTAGTTAGGGTATGAAAGTGTCATTTCACTATAGTTAGGTGTAACAAAGTGTCATTATCCCTTAAATAAAATGTGGTATGGCATATACATTACTGTAGAATCGAAACTACCCAACGGACATGGGTAAGGGAAATTGTACCCTCGAACACATGCCAACACGAGGTACAGTTTCACCAACTCGACGCACGTATTAGACGCACGTCGGATATGGTAGCGTCAACGGTCAACCTAGTTTCGTCAACAGGAAATCATACCAATGTGACAATGCATATGACGTCTGGTATGGTTGAGTCAATGGTCAACAACATTTGGTCAATGGTCAATATGTAAACCATAGCTGACGCACGGAGCGATATTGCTTCATGTATCTTTATTGGAAAACTGTCATATTACTAACCACCAACGATCGTTTTTTGACCGATACGTATACCTGATACATGTGCCCATACGACGTCAGGTATGTCCTTAGACCACAACAGTCATAATTTTGACCATATGTCGATGTATTTGGTGCGCAGTGTGTTGGGTATCGTGTTGCAGATCATGTATAAGAGAATCCTATCTAATTTCTTCATATACATTAGAAAAAGAGGTTGATAGTGAGGAAGTATCTTGATGATCGGAGATTTCAGGGTGTCTCGATTAGGTTATGATTCATTAAGATACTTCCTCACTATCAACCACTTATTCTAATATCTATGAAGAAATTAAAGAGGATTTTTTATAACTATCATTTCTCCCGATGAACCTCGTTTTATTTTTAAATATTTCAAGATTTTTATGGTCTTTCACAATGTACTGTTATATTTTCAAGGGTAATTACACATTACTACCTCCAACAATCGTCCATTCCTGCATGACTATCCCGAACTTTAAAACTTGATTTACAAATATCCCAAGACGTCCCATGTCTCTTCCTCCGCTCCAGGAGCACCTAGGCCTCTCTTCTTGATTTATTTCAATTTTTCGGTCACGTTATTCTTATATTCCAATTAACTACCTATTGAAGAGCTTTAGTTTTATTTTCAAGTTTCAACCTTTATACTTTTTTTTCTTCATGTTTTACCCATATGATTTAAGAGGTGCTTTTAATCACCATTTCTTCTAAATATATTTGGTTTTTCCCATATGAATTTATATATCATATCTTCCCTATTTAAGAGTTTGTTTTTCAATTTCCCCCCTGCAATGAGTGTGGAATCTATGAATCCATTCAAGCTAAATCTTCTCACAATTAACTCAATTTCGCCCCGATTTTAGGATGTTTTAGCCTTTTTTGAATACTATTATACACACTAAGGATTTATGATTGATTTGCATAAAAACATGTCATTTAAGGGCATAATAGTGCTGAAAAGAATTCGGAAGAAGACTCGAGATCAAGCTGAGAAGGTTTGGAGAAAAAGTGGAGCAGTAGAGGAGCATCGCGAAAGCCCAAGTCATGACACCGAGTTGTGACTGGCTGAGTTGTGAGTCGAAGAGCAAAAAGAAGAGAGAGCTTGCAGGAGACAACAGTCACGACAGCTCAGGTCATTACACCCTGTCATGACTCTTGAGTCGTGTGTTGCAGGGCTCGACTGCAAGTGCTCAGGTTGTAGGAGGAAAGAGTTACGACAGCCTCAGTCACGATAGCCTGTCGTGAACGACCAGATCATGAGACGCAAAATCTCAGATTCTTAGAAGTAATCAAAAGCGATGAGAGTAGCGATCGTGAAGTCACTACACCCTGTCTTTACTATCACCTGTCGTTGGCTGACGTGAATAGCTGATTAGACAGACTTGGAGTCACGACACCCTTTTAACGACACCATCCCACGACTCCCTAGCGTTACTCGCTCACAGCTTGCTTCGAGAATTCAGGAAAAGAGTTAACGGCCCAGAAAGTCACGAGGCCCTGTCGTGACTCTCCCTATCGTTACTCGCTCGCAGAGCCCAAGTTTGTTTCAGAATTGGTGAAAATTTTCATTTGCCCATAACTTTGTGTATGAGTATTTAAGAGGGTGAGGACATCAGATTTTAGTACCGTATCATAGACATTAGTTCATAATTTCAAGTACACATTTAGATTGTAGAGAGAGAAACCCTAGGTTCTAGAGAGAGAAAGGAAGATCTAGAGGCTTGGAGAGGAAGAAGAAGGAGGTAGGACCAATTAATCTTGCTTGTAATAGCATCCTTTTGGTTTCTAAGTTAATCTACTCTTAAATTCAATCTTATATTTTAAGTTCTAAAGCTTTTGATTCAAGTATTGTTCATATAAGATTGTTGATTGTTGATGATGATAAGTGCTTGATTGCTTTGGGTTTTAATTTTTGTTTGAGCATTAGAGGATTTGTGAGATTGTCAATCTAGGTTTGCTAGATAGTTTGTGGGGTTGCTAATTTAGTAAATAAGTAGATCTAATTGTTATTGTTGGTTTGAATTGAGATTTGGAGATTTGATGATAATTGTGAACACTCAAGGGATAATTGTTTTCAGGTGTAGGTGGTTCAAAGTATTCTATACCGATGATTCAGTTTACAAACAGGATTGGAAGGTTGTGATTAAATGTTCTATAGAGGTACGTATAACCCTTCGACACTAGTTAGGAATGCAAGCGTACGTCTAATACATGAAATCGAATAACCATACCAGAAGAAAATGATTATACATATTCCTATATTCGATGGTGTTTTCTCTATCGATGTTGGTCCCCTACTAACACACCACGAACAAGTGCATACTGTATACGAAGAAGATGATTCCGCCAAAGTAGAATTTAATGATGAGGAAGTGGAGACTGACGACGATCGAGATATGTTAGGCGAACAAGAGTATGACGATTCCAATTGATATTCTTTTATTGTGTGTCTATGTAATTTTATTTATGTTATGCTATATCTTATGTGCTTTTCGATGTGTAAATGATGTTGTGAATATAATTATTGTTTATGTGAGAATATATTAATTTAAAGTTGTCCCTATACCCAACTTACATATGATATATATGTGAAGTATAGGGGTTAGGGTTAGGATTACCTATACTCAACGTACATATTCTATATATGCCGGATATAGAGATTAATGTTAAGTTTAGTGTTTAGGGTTAAGGGAGCCTCACGTGAGTATTTAACTACCCAAGTGTGCCTACCCGAGAGTGGTTGTGAACTTATGAATTTAGGGGTAATTAGATTCTGAAAATGAATTAAAATGACATTTTTCTTTGTTACTTGCTAATATAAAAAGACATACTACACATCTTTTCTTAAAAAGTTGACTTTTGGTTGTTGTCTTTGAACATGTTGGAAATAGCCTTTTTTTTTAAGTACGTGTGAAATCGGTTTTGATTCTATAATTGTTTTGGTTGGAATAAAATGACATACATAAATGAAATTGGTCCAAGACAATCTAGAACAAAATGAAACATGTACAATGTGTAATTATGACACCGTAGTAAAAACGAGCTGTTTAATTTTTAAAATGTAATCATGAAATAATAATAATGAAACTGTTTAATTTGAAAAATGAAATATCTGTGGGGAATCTGGGAGACCAGGAACAATAAACTGTGGTCAAGGGTTGCCTTCGAGGCAGGAGCTTTAATAGTGCGGGTGAGGAGGTACTGGCGTGATTGGAAGGAGGCATAGGGGATCTCAGTTCGGTCGAGTCGGGAGGCGGTGGAGGTTCGTTGGGAGAGGCCGATGTTGGGACAACTGAAAATTAACGTTGATGGTGCTTTGGGACTGAATTCTTAGAGAGTGGGGATGGTGGCTAGGAACTCGGCGGGGGAGGTCGTTGGCAAAAAGGGTTTCTCGTTGGAGGGGGTTTTTAGCCCAGAATGGGTGGAGGTTTGGGGTATCTTACAGGCTACTCGGTGGGCGCAGGGTTCTATGTCTCTCCCTGTTCTAATTGAATCAGGTTGTCTCTTGGTAGTTTCGGCTATTAATGACTTGTCGGTTCTACGTTCTCCATTTGGGTTACTGGTGATGGAGGTTAGGCGGCTTGTAGCCTCTTCGTCGGGTATTTCTATTATTTTTGTAAAGCGTTTAGGGAACAAGGTGGCACATTCGTTAGCGAGGGCTATGTTGTCGAGTTCTAGGTGTGTTTTAGACGAGGGGAATGTCCCGTCTTTCGTTTCTTCAGTTTGTATTGTTGATCTTGTTTAATGAAGTTTGTTTTCTTTAAAAAAAATTGAAAAATGAAATGACGAGATAGTAAAAATAAAACCGTTTAATTTTTAAAATAAAATCACGAAATGGTTAAAATGAAACTGTTTAATTTTAAAAATGAAATCATGGAACGGTAAAAATGAAACTATGTAACTTTCGAAATAAAATCACGAACGGTAAAATTATAATTTTTAACTTTTAAAAATAAAATCATTGTTGTAAATAATAGACAAGATTGGAGAATAGAATTATAGATTTGAGTATTATTATTGATGTATCATTATACAATAGTAGCTACATATATATAGACCAATCAATATACTAACGTAATCATATACCAAGTCTATAATCACAGTCTTTTAGGGATATGTAATAGTACTCATATACAACTTCTACTGTTAGAGTCGTTCTATGACACGTAATGGTAGGGGCCATATTATAACACTCCCACTTGGACACCACCATTCACAAACAATTACATTTAACTTTACTAGGAAAAACCCAACGGGATAAAAACCTAATAAATAAACATATCGTATGTGGTGTTTGAATGTGCTTAAAAGTTGCCTCGTTAAAAATCTCTTCAGGAAAACTTAGTGGGACAAAACCTGAATAAGGGAAAAAGAGTACAATGCACATAACTCCGAAATAGGATCATCTTCACATTGTTGCTCTCCCTGATAACTGGCAGAGTTACTTCAGTTTCTTGCTAGGTCGATACATGCCAATTCTGTACACTAACTTTGACAACATTTTGTATGCTACTTCAGGAGCAAACATGTATTCATTTACTTTATCAATATCATATGAATCCTTCTTCGGATCCGAAAACTTGAGAATCATTGAGGTACTAGGGGAATGTACATTATCCATGATGAAATATTTTAGGAGTTTCTTAGTATATGAATACTGATGAATCAAAATTACATTGAAAATATACTTAATCTGCAGGTTGATATAATATTTCATTTCAATTACTTTTCAGATATTCCATCATCTCAAGGATCTCTTCAAGAGTCCAAATTCAATTCATATCACGGACGTACTTTACAACTTTGATAAATATAGATTTTGTTTTAGTCCATACAATGACATATATTGTCATACTCAATACCAATTTCTTTGATGGTTTATCATTGCTTCTGTCAATTTTGATCCTTCGGGGATTCTCATATAAATATCGTTATCTAATATACCACATAAGCAAGTAGTAAATATGTTTATCAAATACATGTTCAATCATTCAAGAAAACTGAATTTGTCAAATATATGAAAATGTCAAATCAATCACTAGTGAATAAGTTTTATCAAAATCGACTCGTTTCTGGTTTCAAATAATTTTCATCAATCTTGATGACTACACATTGTCAATTCATGATGTATACCTTCTATACATAACTTCAAGTTCTCATAAATTTAAAGTTTATATGAACTTCAGGTCATATAAATTTGAGTTTTGTACAATTTAGCTCTCTTTGAATCGAGTTATATAAATTTCAATAGCACGTAAATTATTCGTCCATGTGAACATCAGGTTCAAAGTATAATACTTTAATATTTTGAGTTTTCAACTAAAATTTATAATATTGCAAAACACATGTACATGTTCAAAATCAAAAGGTGAATATATCGCATATATACTACATAAAAGCAGTGGATTGGCATGTAAAGTGAAATTGTGATTAACAAAGAAGAACTAATGTTGTGCAAAGAATGCATGTGTTAGTAAGGGTAAAGATTCGAAACAATTGTTATGTCATCATGCTATGTACCAATGAATTTTACACTCACAATACTGCACGAAAGAGCTGAGGTGAGTGCGTCAATTTACCTCTCCGAAAATGATTCTCGTAGTG
>JAYMTP010007443.1:0-10987 GCA_036897365.1 Geranium brycei | reverse complement strand
TTCGTTTTTGTTTTTTGGTTGTGTGGTTGGGTGGGGGGGGGGGGGGGGGGGGGGGCTATAATTGTTTAGAGTAAAAACCATGTATTTGAAGTTGGTTTTCTTGGGAATGACACATTAGAAGGTTTAAAGTTCATGATCCTTTGGCTATTATCACATGAATCAAATTAAAGATTGGTCCTTAGGCTTGACAGCCAATATTGAGTAGATGCCTTACTGGCACACACCCCATGTTCCCGTTCAGTTTCTTGTGCCTTTTAGTTTGCATGTGATATATGTTAGTAAAGTTCACTCAACTATTTGGTAAATTTTTGGACTATTTGATTTTTTTCCCCAAATGCTTTTCTAGTCATGTATTAGCAGGCTGCTTCTTACTAAGTTTCTGCTGTTATCTGATTGTGGAACTGAAATCATGGGATTATCTTTACAGATTATTCGGCCTCAGCTAGACACATCTGCCAAGCAAGGTGACAGTATCAAAAGTGGAACAATTGTTCGTCTGCAACACATGGCAACTAGAAAATGGCTCCACAGCCATCTGCATGCATCCCCATTATCAGGCAACCTTGAGGTTTGTGTAAAGAATGGTGTTTCCTCGGTGTTTTAAAATAAGCTGGATTCAGCAAAATGCCTTGCAGGTCTAGTTTCTTAGCTCCCTAGGTTCCTATGGAACTATAAAGATGTATTATTCATGAAAGGACTGGTGTCCCTGTAGATTAAAACTCTTTGATAATTCTGAAGGATGACTTACTAGATCAAAGCTTTATTATAATTATTGCACAACAATCATTTGGAGAAAGGATTGTAATTTGTACCAGTTAATGTGTTTTAAACAATATTTGAATATACACGTCTCTCCGGTCTGTAGTACTCTGATTTTTACTCTTTCTAGCTATATCATCCATTAAGTGTGGAGCCTGCATATATTCATATGTATTAGTAATATAATCCAAACTGTGGTTGGATGCAGGTTAGCTGCTTTGGAAGTGACCATGAATCTGACACAGGGGATCACTGGAGGTGCAACCTAAACTAAAAGAAAAATGATCTATTCCATACATTCTACATTATCTTAATTTCTGTTTGTTTTGGGCCTATTCTCTTTAGGCTTACGATTGAAGGTAGTGGGAAGACTTGGAAGCAAGACCAAAGGGTCCGGCTTCAACATGTAGATACTGGTGGTTATCTGCACAGTCATAACAAAAAATACACCCGGATTGCTGGGGACCAGCAGGAGGTGAGGACTAAACCTTTAATCCCATTCCCATGTAGTTAACTATTATAAAAAATAAAATTTATCACTAGTTAAATTGGCCATATGAAAAGAGTCCAAATGATGTTGCACAAACAGGTTCTTTTTGTTGCATATGTGGTCCCATACCCCATTTCCTCCTGCCATCAGCTATGGAATGTGAACAATGACATGATAATGAACTTTTATGTTCATTTCTCTTAGGTAGTTGAATATATTGTGTATTTGCATGTATGATATCAATTAATCAAGGTTTTGTATAGGTTTGTGGTGTTCGTGAAAAGCGAGCAGATAATGTTTGGCTGGCTGCAGAGGGCGTATACTTCCCGGTTACGGAGACCAAGTAGAACGGTATCTGGTTATGATTTAGAAACAGGTCCACGGGTTTTGGATTCTATGGTTGCTGGCGTCTGTTTCTGGGCTAGCTGTAGATGCTTGACTAAAAGAAGTATAGTACTGATATTTATGCATTGAATGTTTCCTATGCATCCCGCGGATGCTTTTGTACCCGAGTAAAACACTTAATAATTCGCTTTATCAATTTATTTAATGAGCCTGAGATTGGCTTTCAGTTTTTTCTTTTTCTCAGTAAGAAATAATTTCATTGCGAAAATAGAAAATATACAAGAAAATAAAAATCATCCAGATACAAGACTAGAAAAGCCATCCCCCCACAATTTCGTTTTCCCCGCACCTTTGATCGGCCTTATTGCCCGAACACTTTTCCAGAGCGGATGATTCTAGGCTCTAGCTCTCTTGATCCTCCTCTTCCTAGTCCCCTCCTCTGTCAACATCTTCTTTCGTGTCCTCCAGTAACGTCAACCGATGTGAAGCTCTGATGCACCGTTTTTTCCTCCCCATGTGAGCATTGGCTTTTGAGAGTTTGTCAATCCCTAGCTTCCCCAACTGACGCGATTGGGTGAGGCTACTACTCGAGCTCGATCCCTCTGAGGAGCCAGCTTGCTTCTCCCATGCCTTAGAGGGAGAGCCTATTTCCTCCGGTTGGGCGACTTGAATCTGAAGAAGATCTAGTCTGATTACTGTGAGAGATTTTATCGTAATCAGATCTTCCAATATTAAAGTCCAGCCACTGGTATTTGTGGAAAGAAGTTGGGCACATTGAGCAAAAGGACTATGTATTGTATCCTAATACACACAAGTCATCAAATACAAAACATAGTCGTTTTGCTCAAAGTTTCCTAGTATTGTAGTCATCTGGATTTCCCGTGTATGAAGTATGGGGAACTCTATTGTCTAAAAATAGTATGATAAGAGACGTGTAATAAAAAGTTTGTTAGAAGATCAAATTGTGATTATGAAAATTCGTTACATAAATATTAACCACCTTTAACTATAAGAGAGAGGTTGAATTTAGGGAGAAGCAAGCAGGTACATACAGTACATGTGTTGTTTATTTGCTAGTGAGAAATGGAATCACATCATTCATTATTAGGGATTGGGAAATTTTAGCACCGTCAGTTTAGTTGACTAATGGGTGTGGACCAGCCAACAACAAAACAACAAGGCAGGCTTGGTGAATATTGGGTGGGCCTTGGATTCTTTCAATTTCAAATCCATGTTGTGATTTTTGCCCTCAGATTCACAACAATATGTTTATTTTGGGGAAAACCCCCAGATCTGACCTCACCTTACCTACTTGATTCAGATGTTCTCAGATTTCTGAACCCAAAGAAAGAAGAGCCATTGAAGAACCATGTGTTTCTGCAATACCTTGTACTAATATAGAGATGATGACCATTTCTCTAATATTCTCACCCAACTTTCTGTATCTACATATAAATTTGAATGAATCCAAATGGACATGAGCTTGCTGATTCTAACTCTTATGTCGGCGATATTATTGATAAAAATTGAAATTGAGATTTGTGTACAGTATGATGCATTTTTTGCTTTCTCACTTTTTTTTTAGTTTTTAGTTATCTTTATAAGATTCGTAAACCTTTCTTGGACCACAGGGGCAAGTGAACTTTCATTTCGTAACTAAATTTTATATAAAAATATTTTTAATATATCTGTTACAAAGCATGGTGTTATATAATTGTCCCAATTAGATTACAATGTTTAAATCATTTGACTCTAATCAAACCCTTCATAGTAGAGTTAAATCACTTTGGCTTCGTAAACGGAGACATCGATAGATAAGTTACAGCATGTTACGTGATGATGACGATAATTAAAGTTGGATTAAATAAATATTTGAATAGCTAAACCATTCAGTACTTGATGACATTACTTCAGTTGCCACGTGGTTTCGACACTTTTGCTTTTGTAGACACTCCTCGTCTATTCTAATTTTGTTTTTGTCAAACCTTCACATTCACTGAGATTAAGAATAAGAACTTGAATCAGTGGCCTCTGTATGTGCCATTATTGAGTTTGGGTGTCCCAAATAATAATAATAATAATAAGAAGAAGAAGCCAGAATTCTGGTTGTGGACTTTGACTTTCTACTAGTAATGTAATGTCATGTCAGTAATATTTATGCCACATATATATAGTTTCTTACCTTATTATTGTCGGTGGCTATTTTTTATTCAAAAAAAAACAAACAGGTTGGAACTATTAAATGGTACGTCAAGAAATTCAATTCCTTCCTTTATTCTAATATTGTGTCCGCCGACACAGACACACCGTTAAATTTTTGAATCTGAAGAAAAGCTGTGAACGTGTGTGTGTGACACTGATAATAATCACAGACCACCAAATCTAGAATTCAAATACTTGACCAAAAAAGCTAAGCAATGCAACAACACATGAATGCCTACTCAGAGCTACATTATTCAGGAACCAAAAATAATCCAAATCCCAGGTAAAAACTCTTACTACTGCTACTCTAATAATTATCTCAGCACCGACAAATCTGTCGCATCCATAGCCATAATGTTCACTTCTCATATTCGCACAGCTTGTCTTTCACAGCTACTGTTCTATTACCGCTCGTACTTACAGCAACACAAACTAAAAATTAGGAAATAAACTACTAATACTGACTGCATCATTTAATTAAGACATCACAAAATAGCATTTAACCTTTCTAATGTATATATAAACACACACAGACACACACACCTCATGGGATGGGATGGGATGATGTTTATTTGCAATGGCCAGCTCATGTTTTATATTCTTCTTCCTGGCTTCTTCTCTCTTCATCTGTAACATGGTTAAAATACAATTGTTCAGCACACAAGCTCCAATGTATGAACAGTGCAATATGTAATTAATACTATCATTATTTCTCAAACTAATCAAAGCAAAACGAGAGTTTAGCGCTTAAATAACATTCTGCTTTCACACTGCATCTGCATTAGTAAACTAAACTAAAATCGGTAAATCCAGAGATCCCACCCACAAGCCAGAATTCAAAATTAACCAAGCAAAGAAGATACCCATTCATCCAGCTGCAAATTCTTCTTGTTTACATACAACCGACACTCCATTCCAACAAGCGCCGTGCATCATATGTGCATTAAATTACCAATAAATAATAGAGCCAAATGGGTACAACAAACTGTACTGCTACTCCTACTATGTGTATGTTACTAAACCAGTCCTTGGGAGCTTCCTAATTTGTGTCTCATGCTACTGAGCCGAAAGCATCTATATGCGAAATAGATTACCTGAATTTAATTAGTTCAAGGCAACGACTTTTGGCAGGTCTGGTTTCAGATATGTAATAAAAGAATTACACTAACAATAAATAAAAGAAGGAATCTCAAAGAAGCGAATTGTATGACCTATCTAATGGTCCCAACTAAGTAGGAACCAATTTTTCTATGATTATGATAATGTAGTTGTGCAGAACTTAACAAACAAGGGCTAATTACACCCAACAACAAGAAAAAATATAATAAAAGCATAAGCTAAAAGAGACATGCATAATGATGGATAGAGGACTGACTTTTCTAATTTCAAAATGGCAAGCTCTTTGAAGTAGAACTTGCCGTGAGTGACTTGAGATGCTCCGAGGGGACAAAATCTTGATGTAAATTGGCCCTCTTAACAATTCTCCTCATGTTGTTCTGTAAACTCTGTTGGACTAATTGCTTCACTGCCCTTTTCTCATCGCTCATCATATCTTCATATTCCAATAAGTTATCTTTTGAACCGCCACTTGGGTTTGTAGACGACGATGAAGACCCATAAATAGGAGCAGATACTGGTGTGCCCATGTTCCCGCCATAGTGCTCTGAAACCTGCTTCCCCTTGTCAATTCTTAAGCATTCTAACATCCTAGAAGCCCTCTTCTGTGTCAATGTACTACCTATAAGTGATAATTCAAGCAAAGAAGACACAATACCGGCCTCCAGCATGGCTTGCCTATCTCCATACGCTTTGTGTGACATCACCATTAATATGTAAGACACCTTCTCTTGGCAGGCAGGCGAGTCGGTCCAATTCAACACATCGACCAAGATGACAAATGCATCCGGGACGGCACTGATCGCTTTCCTGCCTTCTGGGGTCGATACCACGTTGCTCAAAATCAAGAGGATCCTTTCGCTCACACCCATGTCCCCCAGCGAGTTCATCAGAAATGGGATCACATCGGTTTCCAGAATAAACGCAACGTTGGCCGATAAGATCGACAGATTGTAGAGAGCTCTCAGGGCGTCTTGTTTTTCCTGGGGACCGCTCTCCTTGAGGGATTTAACCAAGAAGGGTATCGCCCCAGAAGATCCAATAATGGACTTGTTGGAGTCCAAAGCGCTCAGGCCGAGATAATTCGCAACTATTGCCTCTGAAACAGAGGGGTTTATGGCATTTGGAGATTCAATGAGCATTAGCATCTTGTGAACAGCCCCGGCTTTGACAATGGCGGCTTTGTTTCTGCAAGAGGGTCAGATTAATTACTCAAAACCAAGAAATACATGTCAAAAATTGAATCAAATAAAAACAAAGAAATGAAAATGAGGACAAGTGTTGTGGAAAACAACACATGGAAGCAAGGAAAGCAACAAGTCCAGCGAAACTCCATTATTCCAAAATAAATAAAATACTTATTTTATGGCAATCACACTCAGAAACGAACACCCAGAGCAGAAACACAACAGAAAATGATATAAACTATAATATAAGAATTACACACATTGCAAATATGTTGAAGAAAACCACATTTCAATCCTCATAGAACACATCGAAAATGGCTTTAATTATATGATTAAACAAATTTGCTTGGCTCAGAAATTGAAGGAAAATCGGTGTGACTGTCGATCGAAGCGAGAAAATGATGAATTGAATAATGCAGTAGAGAGAGAGAGAGAGAGAGAGGGAAGAGAAACTGACGCGTCGTTGGCGATGCCGAGATTGAGCAGAGCGTAGAGCGAAGCGGACTGAGAAAGGTGATCTTCAGAATCGAGCATCCCTACAAGAGGAGGAATCGCTCCGAGCATTGCGAGCGTCGTTCTCGCTTCTGAATCTTCCTTGGCGAGCAGCCTGACGGCGGTCGCCGCCGCAGCCCTCGCGGCGGGGTCCTCCGCCTGCAATTCCGTCGCGGCCAGCTTCAATTTCTCGAGAGACTCCACCTTGTTCTTCTTGGTCTCGAGAGATAGGGCTAGGTTTAGGAGATCCGACAGCTTCGGCCTCTCGGTGATGTTGGCGGCGTCGTTGTGGTGGTGTTTGTAGGAGTTGCCTCCGCAGCTGATGGCGTCGGTGATCAAGCGGCGCAATGCGGCGGCCCATAACAGGCGGGAGTTGCCGGAGGAGGTTGGACGGTGGAGGACGGTGTCGTTTCGATGACAGTTGGCCATTGCTCCCACCTACACAGCAATTAGACCCACAGCCACAAGCATGAAGCTCCAAGTGAGAGTTAAGAGAGAGAGAGAGTGTGTTGTGTCATTTTTATAGCTCCTCGATCTTCACTATATTTTACACTCCACTCAGGGGATCACGACGATACACCACTAAACAAGCCTCTCTTTGGGTTTTCTTTTCTTTTCTAAACAAACGGCTTGTCAGTATCAGCTCAACCAGTAACTCATACTTAAGTAAAATGGTTAATTTCACTTTGCTCCTAAAGTGGCGGATTTCACTTTTATATAATTATTATAATAAATCTTTTTAATTGAGGTCAATTACTTGCGTGTTTTTTTCAATTTATTAAAAATTAGTCGGAAAACTTATTTATTTCCCCAAAAGACAAAAATGTCAATGATTGATTTAAAATGAGATAATTACATGTCACTCTACTTCCCAAACCTCATTCTAACTTCACTACACCAAACTTAAATTTTTTTTTTCGGTACCCCGAGAATTTTTAGCAATACTTAAGATAACTTATGTTAAACCTGACGGAAGTGGTTTGTATAAAGTCCAAAATGTCCTCAATATTTTTTATTTGAAATCAGTCCGGTCTAACTAGTTCAGATTCGGTCTGACCAATTTAAATTAAAAATTAATTTTATTTTATTGAATAAACAATCATTACAAAAAATATTAATAATATACTGAAACTTTCGAATGTCATAACTCTCTCATATAATCTCTTTTTCGAGCTCATAATATATCAATTCGAAGAGAATCGGTGACTCGACCTGGTGTCGACGCGCACAATAGTGAACCGGTCGCTCAGTAATAATTAACTTTCTATGAAGACCCGTGTATCGATCCCACGAGAATGTTTAGCTAGTGGTCGTTAGGCTTAGGGTGAATGTGTTCGGGTTTAGACAAAATGGGACAAGAAGGGGGTTTGCTACCAAACTTTTGGACACAAGCATGCAACAAACAAGTCAATTAAGATGAGGTCGCGACAATTTAACAAAGGGGGTCGGGGCATGTTGGATATTTTGGGATTATTAGTGAATTAATGATAAGATTAATTATAAATTGGATAAGATAATTCGGTTTTGGTTATTAAGGTGATGGAATTTTCAAGTCTTGCCAAACTTAGACTCTTGCGAAACTAAGAGAGGTGATGAATCATTTACTCGCATCTAACCCACAACGATTAAAGCTAAGGATAACCACTTTCTTGTCTTAAAAACCTTAAGAAAACTCCTAGCTTTTAAGTGGGGACTTTATAGTTATAAATCGTGTCCGTCCTCCTAAAGGGAAAGATGTAAGTCCGACCCTCTATTCATGCTTGACAGTTATAAACTAATTGCAGTACATGAGAGAGGTCCTTCACCAAAACACTAATCCAATTTAGGTCATGACCCAATCACAAACTCATTCACAATCCCTTTCAAATCCAACCCCAATCCTAAAACTTAGCTACTAATGGCCTGAAATACGACGCACAAAAATGTATTGCCTTTCAGGACGTCTGACAGTATACCGATCTCAAATAATATAGGAAAGTAAGGATTGCGACCCTGAATATCGAACTCAAAGAACAACAATTATCAGTTTTAATCACTCAAATTTAATTTCGTGATTAATCTCAGTAAGTCGATTGAGATAGGGGGAGGGTTTGTAACTGATGAAGAAGAGCGGCGATGGTGGGAGGCCACAGAGAGGCTTCCAAACCCTAAAAGGACAGAAAAACGAGAGAGAAAGGGAATACAATGATGAGAAGATAGAGGGCTCAATTTTGGGAAATGAAGCAGTGAGAGATGGAGGGTAGGGTTCAATCGATCGAGAGAAGAGACGAGCGTGTGACACATCTGTCTCACACTCACCACAAGTGGACTGAGTTCAAATGCGTGGAGGGACGAGAGTCGTTGATGTTGTTTCATCAACGACTATAATTAAGTCACGTGTATTCTTCTAAACCACCCTCGATTTTCCCGGTTAACCGCTTAATTTGAAATTGAAAACTGATAACCAATAACCGACCGATTACATCCCGATTATCTCAAATTAGAATCGAGAACCTCCCGGTTTGTCCTGATTTCGATTTCTCCAGATTTGGTTATGCCCGGTTCCGGTTACCGGTCTCAATTGAGCACCCCTAAACGGGAGTCCACAAAGACGCTTCCAAACCTTAAAAAGGCATAAAAATGAGAGAGAAAGAGAACACAATGATGAGAATAGTGAGGGCTCAATTTTGGTAAATAAATCTATGAGAGAGGGAGGGTAGGTTCAATCGATTGAGAGAAGAGACGAGCTTGTGACACAGCTGTCTCACACTCATCACAAGTGGACCGAGTTCAAACACGTGGAAGGACGAGAATTGTTGATGTTCTTTCATCAACGACTATAATTAATACACGTGTATTCCGCTAAACCACCTCGGTTAACCGCTAAATTTGAAATTGAAAACCAATAACTGATCGATTACATCCCGGTTATCTTAAATTGGAATCGAGAATCTCCCGATTTCGGTTTCTCCCAGTCTGGTTATGCCCGATTCCGTTTTCTGGCCTCAATTGAGCACCCCTAGATGGGAGGCCATAGAGAGGCTTCCAAACCCTAACATGACAGAAAAACGAGAGAGAAAGGGAACACAATGATGAGAAGAGGGAGAGCTCAATTTTGGGATATGAAGCGGCGAGAGAGGGAGAGTAGGTTCCCTTTCTAAATACCGCAATCCTGGCCGTGGGGTCCTCCACCTGCAATTCCGTCGCCGCCAACTTCAATTTCTCGAGAGACTCCACATTTTTCTTTGTCTCGCCTTCCCTATCAAGAGATTGGGCTAGGTTTAGGAGATCTGACAATTTCTCTAATTTCGGTCTTGGAGCCGATTCAGTGATCTCGGCGGTGGTCGGCGCAGGAGGTGGAAATTGAGCGACGTCGTTGTTGTGGCGGTAAGAGTTGCCTCCGCAGCTGATGGCGTCGGTGATTAAGCGGCGCAATGCAGCAGCCCATAATAGGCAGGAGTTGCCAGAGGAGGTAGGACGAGTGAGGACGATGGTGACGACGTCGTTCCGGTGACAGTTGGTCATTACTCCAAGCATGTCTGAGATTGGTGCAACTTATACAACAATAACCACAAACATGAAGCTACAACTGAGAGAGTGTGTATTGATTATTTAGTGTGTTCAGTCACTTTAATACCTCATCTTCACTATATTTAGAAGGCTCTCTTTGGGATTTATTTTCTTTTCTAAACAAATGTGAGTAATCTCAAACTCATGTTTAAAAATTACTCAATATATTTTTTTAAAACAACAACTCAAATTGTTAAATTCTTAAACTTATTTTTTCAAGAAAAGTGAAGTCACTGTCCTCATCCAAGTTCAGCCAAAGTTTTAGAATTTACTTTGAATTTCACATCAAGATAAATTTTAAATATTTTAATAAAATAATTTCAAATGACATTATCCATTTGGTTAAATGTCGTATAATAGTATTAAATGTATGTCAACTTTGTCACAAAACTTGTCAAATATGCACTCACGGTAGCAAGTTGACAAATTTATAGATACATAGGCTTGTATTCAAGTGAGAACGGGTATCTTAGACGAGAAAATGAGAACAAGTTGTGAGCATCAGATGAAAAATTGAACGGTTTGGTTTCTGGCTCTCCTTATTGGCAGATGGTGTAATTATTTAGGACTTGCTCTTTTGTTTTTGTCTTGTAACATAAATATAAGGGTATAAAAATATAATCAGTAATCATAAAAACGCAAATTAGGAAATAAATAAATCATAATTAAGTAAATTCACTCTTGTAATTAGAAAAGGAAATCATTAAATTATTAAATTATATAAAAATACGAAAATACCCTTATTTTATGTTACAAGACAAAAACAAAATAACAAGTTCTAAATAATTACACCATCTGCCAATAAGGAGAGCCAGAAACCAAACCGTTCAATTTTTCATCTGATGCT
>JAYMTP010007442.1:0-10987 GCA_036897365.1 Geranium brycei | reverse complement strand
CTTTTCTTTTTCTTTGAATTTCTAGTAAAAATCAAGAAAAAGAGAGAAAATCGAAACCTTGCTTGTGTGGATTCGATAGAGAACGCGGAAGTGCATTTCGTGTTATCGTCAGTGAAGGTAGGAACATTTTTTATGATTAACATGCTGCTGGATTATTCTACATAAAAATCCGGTTTTAAAGTTACGGAAATTCCATGGTTAATTAACGTTTTTGCATGAAATTAAATCGATGGAACCCGTGGAATTTCCTTCAACCTCTCCTTTTTGCCTCTCTCTTTCTGGACGAAGCAGCTCGGGTCTAGGCAACTCCAATTTGCAGAACGTCTGAAGCAGATAGATGGTTCTGGAGATTCGAACAAAATGGGCACTACTCGGTGAAATCTGCATACAGACAAGCTATCTGTCAATCAGGCCAATGGAATGCTTCTCATCAATCATCAGTTTGGAAAAAGCTGTGGAGTTTAAACTTACCTCCTAAGCTTCATCTTTTTCTCTGGAGAATGCTAAAAGATATCTTGCCTGTCCGAGTATCTCTATTGAATCGAGGAGTGAACCTTCCTTCGGATCTGTGCCCTCTTTGCATGCAGAATAGGGAAACGACTGCTCATATCCTGTGGAGCTGCCCAACCCTAAATCCAGTCAAGCCGAGTTGGAGCATCAACTGTCCAACCTTTGCATCATTAACGGAGATCTTTGAACACTCCTACATCAACAATGGAGTGGGTCAGACAGAAGAGATGGTTTATTTATGGTGGGCAATCTGGAGTGCGAGAAACGACTTAATATGGAAGAACAAAAGCTTCAACGTTGCCTCAATTACCTCCATAGCGATTCCATCTAGATTCGAGTGGATTGGGGTGCATGCAAGACCACCTCCGATCCACAGATCTATCAACTCTCCGAGATGGTCGAGACCGGATCCGGAGTGGGTCAAAATTAACTCTGACGCAGCTATTGACGCCACCAGGGATCAGATAGGAGGTGGGCTTGTCTGTCGCGACGAAGAAGGAAGACATCGGCGAGCCAGATTCTTCAGCAGAAAGAGCAAGATGGATCCTTTGTTGGCGGAGAGGCTGGTTCTTCGAGAGGGTATGCTCTGGGCTGCTCACATGAGAGAGACTAAAATGTGCTTTCAGACAGACTCAAAAAACCTTTCGTCTCTTCTCACTGCTCAGTCCACTCCCATTTCACCCATTGGCTCTATAATTACAGACCGTAAATATTATTGTAATAATTTTGTGAATATGTATTTTTCTTTTACCCCTAGATCAGGTAATAGTGTAACTCACTACCTTGCTACAAGTGCTCTTTCGAGCCCTCATCTCGAGTTATATGGCGCTGATGTACTAGACGCGTTGGCTCGTATTGTATTATCAGACGTTTCTTAACCTTAATGAGATCGTCTCCTTACCTCAAAAAGAAAATCAATTAGTTGAAATGGTACAATTAAATCACATATATCAGGGTGTGTTGTTTAAAATGTCAATTAATTTATTAGAGTGTGATTATTTTATTTTTTATACATCATTTTATTTTTATTTTTAGTTTTCTTAATCTGAATTTAGTTTCTCTTTTTTTTTTATTTATGTATATGCGTATAAGACTTATTTTCATTTCAAGCTCATAACCATTTGTTCTAACTTCAACAACTACACTAATATTATTTTTTTATTATTTTATAAGATTTTATAAAGTGATTAATCCAATATTGATAATGTGTTTTGTAATGTACTAACGTGGGAGTTATCTTTGTATAACTAACTATTTAAAGGGAAAATTGTAAAAAGTCCTATTATAATTGTTTTTTTTGCACAAACTCTCATCTCACTGTATTTTTTGTAAATAAACTTTTCCTTACTCATGTTTAAATTTGCACTGTCTCTGCAAATTTGTAAAAATTAACGGAAGTGTCACTTAACTGTTGGACGTTTGAGTTAGCATGTTCAGGGGTGGGCATGGGTATGAATCGAACCGAACCGGTCAAGAATCAGACCGGATCGGACTACATGATCCTCTATTTTAAGAACCAAAACTGGAACCGTCACCCGCGGTTCCCGGTTCTACGGTCCCAGTTTCAGTTTCAGTTCAGTTCGAATTCGGTCTCTAGTTCCGTTACCAAAGTGTCCACCCCTAAACATGTTTGAGTTAATACTTAAGCGACACTTTCATTACTTTTCATGGATTTGCATAGACAGTACAAAAATCAACATGAGTAATTAAGAGTTTTTGCAATAATGAACAAGAGTGAAGCAGAGGTTTTGCAAAAATACAGTGAAGGAAGAGTGTGGAAAAATATAATTATAAGGAGAGTTTTTGCAATTTTCTCTTATTTAAATGTATTACTTTAACTAATGTACATTTACTTTTTCAATAAAATAAAAAGTAGGTAAAGTTTTGTTTTTATTTCACGCATAACCAACTTTCTAAGAAAAAAATATTTTTTGGTTGTGGGAATAAAAATAATACTACAACCTTCACAAGGAATGGATAGAGGAAATAATCATCCATAATCTTTTTTCAAGGCATTTAATCATCATTCATATTTTTTAGGGTAAACCTTTTGGCCCTTTTAGACTTCTTATTAGTACGATACTTTGCATATATCACAATAGATTGCACGGGAAGAAAAAACAATTCTTCCATAATTTGTAAGGAATAAAATCAATATAATAAGGGGAAAATTGCATAAAGGCAGGTAAATATTACAATTTTTGTATAAAATTATTGTTAACTAATTTTCTTACATAAAATTACACCTTCAAATCTCGGTTATTTTTATTTCTTTATTAATTATAAAATGACTTAAATGTTTCAAAATTTTAAAATATATTATTAGTCTCTTTTCTTTCTTTCTTCAATCTCTTTCTCCGACTAATTTCTCGCTGTATGTGTAGAGGTATTGCGTCTTAAAATTAGTATGTATAGTGTTCTACTCTTACTAAATTCATTTCAAGCCCATGAATTGTTCACTCTAATGGTGAACTGTCTGAAAGCCATTAATGGTGTTTCATTTCTGGTTGCTTCATGTGTTTTGATTGGGTGGAGTGTCATGTTAAACATATAATTTCTCTATATACCATGGAGGTGTATGTCTTCTGTCAGGTTCAGATTTGTGCTCAACTTAAGTCTATTAATCTATTAATTTCCTATCCTTATGTAGATTTTTCCTGATTCTAAGAGAGACTTGTCATTCCAATCTGAATCCCCACTTGCTCAATAATTTCCGTTTTAACCTTTAAATCCTTAATATGTTACTTGCAGAAGTTGCAATATTTGTCGCACGGATGATTAACAAGCTACATCATGAAATTTGAGATATTTATTTTTAAAGGAAGGAAGTGGAGGCTACGAGGGTTCCCGGAAAATCTCATCGAAATTCTACAAATCTGGGTATGCAACCTCCAAAATCGGTTGTGAAAGAAACATAATTTGACTCCGACGAGAAGTTAGTAGTTGATGGGGCCGGGCGCGGGAGTTGCAGAGAAGCCTCTCCGCCCGACATCAGTTCTGTCGTTATCCCTTTTGACTCCGACGAGAAGTTGGCCAGAGAAACAAATAAGAGACTAAAAGATAAACCTTAAAATTTGAAGAATTTGAGGGGTTATTTTAGTCATTTAATTATTAATAAAAAAAATATAACTAACGGAATTCTAGCGATGTGCTCTGAAAATAAAGTTAATCGCAGTGTTCTAAAAAACGGCCGCTTAGACGCTGTTTTTCACCTCACCGCCCCGTTTCAAGCTAATCGAGTGGTGGTGAACGTTTTGGTACATTAGGCGGTCCAAGTGGTCGCCCAGGCGGTCAGGCGGCCGATTAGGCAGCGCAATCAAACCAGAATTTTATTTTTAAAAAAATCAATTAAAACTTAAAACGTTAAGAATAAAAAATTAGACAGAG
The DNA here is from genome assembly GCA_036897365.1 of Geranium brycei. Classification (NCBI taxonomy): domain Eukaryota; kingdom Viridiplantae; phylum Streptophyta; class Magnoliopsida; order Geraniales; family Geraniaceae; genus Geranium; species Geranium brycei. The sequence continues at coordinate 7,090 of JAYMTP010007442.1, read as the reverse complement.
TCGCTTCGTTCCCTTATCTCGGCCTAGACCCTTACGCTCTAAACCTCTTTGCCTCCGACGAACGTCCGTCGCCCGCTGCACCTCTTTTGCGAATCAATCGAAGTCGGAGCTCCTGGACTATAGACTTCACTTCATGTTTGTAATGGGTGATTTGTATTTATTTTATTCAATTTGTGTGAGCTAAAGGCTGATTTGTTTATTTAATTTGTAAGAGCTTAGGGTTTATTTTCAAATTTTCACGATAGAAAATTGTCTGGATGGTTCTGTGTTGAAAATTCAACTGTTTTAAATTGTCAATTTTGAAAATTTTATATTTGAAGTTGTGACTAATGATCACTATTTTAGATTGTCATAGAAAGATTGTGGTTGTTGATTTTTTTTTATTTAACTAGCGCCTTGCGCTTTTTTAGATACTTGCTTGATCGTGATTATATACAAGAATAAGTAACTAACCAAAATTTTATGAAAAAATGAAAATTTTATCGTGACTTTATGTCATTTTTTCTTAATATAATAATTTGATAACGGTTATAATTCCTTGTGAACTATAATTAATCATTTATACTACGAAACACGTGTGGTGGTCGATGGTTGATCAGTTCTTAGAAAATGATGACTTTTCTTTTCTTTTCTTTATAGAAAGAAAGAAGGTCACCGTCTTATAACACAAAGGTCGATCTTTACTCATAAAAGCCAACCTTGTCCCGGTACAAGACTAATCTTGATTTGTCTTCTTCTCAAAATCTTAGACATCCTTGTGTGGAAGGCAATAATAGGCACGTGGAATTGCAACTCCAAATTCACTGCTCCTTGATTTTTCCTTCTTCTTGGAAACATGCCTCCCTTCCAAACCACAATTTTCGACCATGTCTCGTTGTCTACTACTCACCTATCAACTACCCCCTTAATACCCTTAATAATCCACAATCATATATGTTATAATCATAATGACCATCAAGACACATTAACCAAGAAAAGTCCATCTCAATTTTGATCAACAACAATGAATCAGCAATATCTTTAGTACATACATTATACTCAACGACTGTTTGCATGTTGAATGAGATCTCTGTCATTTCACTCACAACTTTTGATTTATCAATTATCTTGTCAATCCGTCTTATTCTAGTTTAAATAACAAATTTTTTTAGTTATCGAAATAAAAACAACTCATCGAAAAATATATATTAATCAATATCACGTCGACTCATGTAGAAACGCCTTATTCAGTGTCTGGGTATTATTCATATGTTTTGATATGGATTCAAGAATTGATTCGATCTATATATTTTTAAAAAGTTTTCAATCTAATGTTAATCATTCGACTATAGGGGAGATGTGAAACTTGAAGCTGGAGAAGAAGACTCGAGATTTGTAGAGAGTTTGTTACCTAGATTCATCAATCTAATATAGTGATTACATCTTCCTAGATTCAACATTTTATTCTCTGATTTCGTAAAGAAGCTTGTAAACTCTTTGATTATTTTTGGACTGTGAATTTCATTTGTGACTATTGAAATTACTTTGGTTATAATTTCATCCATGGAATAGGTAGCTCGTTATTTCAATTGTTTTTTTTGAAAGCGTTATTTCAATTGTTGATTACACTAGATTGGAACCATATGTTTGCACTACCTCATCATCATTTCAATTCATGTATGTTGTTTGGTTCAGCATGGACATGTTTATTTTCGAACTTGTTGAAAGTAACAAAAAAGAGAAAACTTCATAAACTTGAAGCTCCAAATCCAAATAGGTTTTACTTTTGTTTCTCTTATAACAAAGAAACATGAAAACATCACACATGAGATATCACCAACTAGTGAAATAACAGCCAATGTTCCTTTCTCATTCATGTCCCCCTGATTTTGTACTCATTTAATTTGATTTGATTTGATATGATATGATATAATATAATAATTAATTAATGTCCAATAAATCCAATCTAGCTACCAAAAAAAACCCCTGTCAAAAATGGCCAACTCAACCTTGTCAATGTACTAACCTCAGCAACTGCCATTGCAGCTTGAAACACCATTGGGCAGAGATGATTTAGCTTCACTTAAAGCTTGAGAACTAAATGCATCAAATATATTCTCCTCGGAATTCATTAAATTATGTCCATTCTCTCTCACAGATTCATTGCAACCTCCAAAACTTGATGAGACTTCATCTGTAACAGACGAGCATAGCTCAATATTCGCAGCATCCGCATCCCCAATGTGTTCTCTTGCATCCTCGGAATTCACTAAGATAGATAACTCTTTCCCACAGCTGGCTGGCTTCAAATGTTCGCCACTGTCAGACAACAAGGACCCAGAACTGCTTGAATCAATAATAGATGCCAAAGATCTGAAGCATTCAACTTCTTTTGGGCTATCTGCTCTTCCCACTTTCACCATTGGCTGCCGCTTAGCAGATTCACTAGTCTTCAGACATGAAGGTCGAGCGCAAACCCTGGCCAGCAAGCAAGCAAGCAGATCATAATCACGTGGCACAACACAGTTCACATCTATGTTTCTTCAGTTATATCACATTGGTTTATCAACAAAACAATGCAAGGAAGCGAACTGCATATTACCAAACATGCATGTATGGTGACAAAGTGTAAGCCAATGCATGATGATTTGGGCATGCAGACCAAATATAAGCGGGGGCATGCCATCTAGACATATATCTGCATATAATCTCAGGGACTAATGTATAACTTTAATAGCATACACAAATCAACAGTTATACCACATAGATAAACATGGTTTTTAGTCAGTGCACTTGGTTGGCATACAAAATGACATCCGAAAATTTCTGATTCTGATTATCTATTCAAAACCCAGTCCAGTTCAGTCCGAACATTTTTTGAGTTAGCTTATTTTCATGTTCAAATTTTCGATTGAGTTTGTTAACTTTTACAGTGAATAGTGGTGAATGGTCTACAAAGCACCGAAGTTAGTGAGGATGCACATTAAACAAAACAGTGAATGAGGTACTCAGTAGATGGTAACCCTTAAGTTACAAATGATTTACAGCATAAGATAAAGTACCTGCTATATAAAAGCATATATGCTCCCTGTGAAAGTACTTCATCCAAATCAACCATAGTTACCTGAAAATGATGCCCAAATGATCAGGGACAGTGAGTTATTAAGTCAAATATATTTATAAATGACATTTACGATTGTCAACATCATATAAATATGCAGAAGAGGTTTAATCTAAAAAAGGTTGGTAAAAGACATTTTTTTTTCCTAAACCCAGTGTTGGATCACATGACATAGAGGTGGCCTCACAAGGAGACTCGTTGATTATAATAGAAAGCAAAAATAATCATTTACAAGGAAAACACACGTGTGTATGAGAGAGAGAGAGAGAGAGAGAGATATACCGTACAGTCATCGATCCTGTACCAGTTCCCATAAAAATCCTTGGTGTAGCAGATATAATGACCAAAATATGATGCATTAAGCATATCAACATGGACAACGACTGCATACAGCTTATAACTATCTGTACCATCTCCTGCTTCACTCATGTATGGGCTAAGATCTAAAGTCTCAGGGAAAGTAACTCTCTTGTTAAGCTTCCCAAACCTCCCACTCTGCAATAAATTGCCAGTAGAAAAAAGGAAAAGTAAGTCAATATGCATCTGCCACCATATCACATTAATAATGTCAAGTAAATAGGTTGAGGAGTCAACTTTTCCTTTTGCATCTTTATATTAAATAAGGGAATACATCATTTAACTTTTAGCTTTGATATTCTGTAGTAGACATTTTCAATATGAGGATGACTCATACCTGAAATCTTTTCAATGCAATTGTAAGAATATTTGGAGCCTGCATCACAGTAAGACGCTTCCATGCCTTGACGTAGTCATTGCATCTGCAAACAAGAGTGGTATGACATAGTTAGAAATAATATGCAGGTGTGAAAGAACAATGTTGCATGACAAAACACAAATATCAGTATGAGTGACTATTTGATCCACTGCCAGTGGAAGATTCTTTGTACCATCACTAATGTAGCATATTATGATTGGGTTTAAATTATGGGTATGCAAGTACAAATGGCACACGTGACAGACTGTTATGATAATGTACCAGTAGCAGAGGTAGATACACTGCCAACTAAACCTTTTAATGCTGACAGTGGGTAGCAAAAAATCCTATATATGAACCAATTTCTGCCTTAAAATTAAATCTTAACACTAAATCTTTGTTGAGTTACTACACTACCATCACTACCATCCTCCTTTCTTCATCAAATCAAGAACCGAAAGAAAGGTTGATAATATTTCAATTGCCAAAGTTCAGGAAAGAACAATGCGGTAATTTCTTCAGCAGTGAAAATGAAAACACTTATAACCCTATCTGCATCAATGCTGATACAATGCCAGCACATAAACGGAGGCTGCAAAAGGGGGGATATTTATCTATTAAGCATGTGCATGTGAGGGAAAAGACATTTACCCATCACATTTGTACATATTTTCTCCATGAAGCCACTCTTGGACAGTAAACTGTATTAGGCATTCCTCCAATGTAGCAACATCACCATGAATTTCAACAGTCAAATCCATCATGTTTTCATACTGATTTGAAATCTTATCACATTTTGTACACACCACCTAAAATGAAAAATAGAACAACTTTAACAAATACGAAGTAGGAAGTTAAACGCAAACCAGTAAGAATAATAAGTTAAATTATAAGCAAATAAAACGTCAAAAACCATATACAAGATTGATATTTTCAATAGAGATATCCAACCCAGAAGCCTCACAAACTAATTAATCTATTTGAGAATATATACATTCCCCCCTGTACAGAAGCAAAAGTTGCCTTCAAAGAATGCTGTGAGGGAATCTCAGCATACGGAGCGAGCCTGTCACTCATATTTGAGAAAGATAGGAATACATGTGTGTTCAATGTTCTTTTTCTTTACTATTCATTACCCCTTTTCTACCACAATTCCCCCTTCCATTGATACTCTTTCCAAACATAAAAATTGAAGCATCCATGTACACTACTCTATTGCCATAAATTGAGTTTAAGAAGTATAACCTGTGATTGAAGGCGACCACCAAATATGTGTTGAATAAGGGTTGTCTCCTGATAGCTAGGAGGGACAGCCCTTTCTCCTCCGAACTCATGAAGACAATCTGATTGCATCGTATCAATAGCAAACCTAAATTTTAAAAGGTGAATATTATCTTAGTCAGTAATCAGTACACATATATAATAGCTGACAACTTCCTCAAAAGAATCAAGTCATTTGAGCAGTCAACTTCACTCAAATGAGTAAATAAACAAGAGATGATTCTAAAAAGTACAAGAAGAACCTCATGAACTCGTGAGCATCCTCCTGTCTCCCATATCCCAGATTTCCACCAATATTAGGCAATCGAGAAAGAATGTTTACTGGTGAGAAGGGTTGTGGACTCTGGCTTGCTCTCTCAACATGGATTTGAAATTCACATAGAAAACACCAATCATTTTGTTTGCCTGGAAAACAAAATGTAAAATATATAAGAACAAATTTGTTTAGGCATCGACAAATAGGTAGGAAAAGGATCGTTGAAGTTATTGCAGTCTGTAAAGTTACATTCTCTTCGATGGCTTTTCTCCAGCAAGTAAGCAGCAAGGGGCCTTGTATGTGTAAGACACTGTAGAACCACATTGGCAAAGCAACTGTACAAAGAGAGCAAAATTAAAATTAAAACATATGAATTCACACCACATGTCAAATACATGTGTGTGAATATGTCTGCATAGGCAAGAGTGTGCAAGCTGATGATGCATAGCACTAAGCCAAAGCTCCAGTTGAGGACAAATCAAAACATTGGAAGGAAAAGGAATAATGATGAATCAAACACGTAGTTAAATTAAAAGTTAACCTGTTTCCGCAATTTAAGAGGCCACAAGGAATAAATCCTGGCGTGTTCCAGTCGAAATATTTCACAAACTCCTCGTATGGAAAAATAATCTGAAAATATGTGTCAGTGCTCGATGAAAACAAAATACGAGCTACCAAAATAGTACAAGCAACAAAAAAAAGAGCACGCTTTACCTCTTTTGGCCTTTTAATCTGCCTTGATAACCCAGCGCCAGGAACCAGTGCAATTGAAGTACCTCTTTTGGCCCCCGAACCAGAAAGTTTCAATCCATTGTTTGTGGCAGCAGGCTGAACTGTACTTACTTTGCATTTATGTTTGTGCTCAGATTGCCAGTGCTCTGTCTGGCACTTTTGGGAGCTGAAAGGAAGGATGGAGAATATTAATAACAATATGCCAGGAATCTCATGTCTTCATAATTTATATGACCTCAAACAATAGCAAATTATTTACTAGGAACCCATCCCATTTGAATTTGGTACTAAATCTAAATATAATCAACTTAAAGTTTGCATCCCAAATGTCGGTTTTCCTAGAGTTGGATACTGTTGTTACGAATAGATTGGCTATTTTATTAGGTGTCAGAAAGATGTCTGTCTACATGTTGCGACTTGTTTTGATGTGCTGAATTAACAAAAAGATGTCTATCCAGAAGTAGCGACTTTAGGTAAATTTTCGTTTTTTGAAGATCTCCTATATTGAATGCGATTCTGTATGATTCGGACATGTAGAAGTTTATGGAAACTTCAAGAGAGTGATGACTTGCGGAGTAAGGATTTAGGAAACCTTAAACCCTAAAGACATGACGCGATCGACTACTATAAAAGCTGGACGGCATCCCCTTAGTAGTGGTGCTTCTGATTTTATTATTGTAGTTCGTCTTTGTGCTAAATATTCAGGGTTCCTAAGCGTGTAGGACAAGCGTGTTGGGAGGCTGAATGTTTTGACAAAGGTCGACATTCTTGTGATCAAACACTATTCTAGAAGAATGAGTGCTTGAGTAATTCGGGTTGTGTTCTCGCGATTGAAGTCTCGTGCATCCGTTGAAGAACAGAAACTAGTCCAAGCAGAGGCGCTGCTCGAAGGGTGGAATTGAGAGAGGATTTCAGATTCAGGGGGAGACCCTGAAATAGGTTATCACTTGTAACAATAGCATAAAGTTAATGATTTGTGTGATGATCATAAAAGCTTGTATGTTCT
>JAYMTP010007441.1:0-10988 GCA_036897365.1 Geranium brycei | reverse complement strand
CGAACAACTCGGTGGAGATGTGAAGCTAGTTGCAGGTCCCCAAAGAAGTAGCAATCATGGTCGGAGGCAAAGGGACTACCGCTGCCGCCAACGGCGGCAACGGAGGAGTCATCTCCGATTTGAGCTTCGCCGACTCCATCACTCGGTTTGTCCCTTTTTGGCTGGACCAGGTTGGTTTTGGATTAGACTAAATGAACCGGTTCAATTTCAATATAATTAAATTGAAATGATTCAATTATTGATTGTGAGAGTATTTTGGTAATTTCATAAGTTTTTTAATGGAGTGAGACAAAAACATGTTTTGGTGACCTCAAAAATTAAATTTAAAAAGTGGTGATCTACATGAAAATACAACTTTTTTGGTGACCTATGTGAAATTAATGATGACCTATGTGAGAATACAAATTTTTTTGGTGACCTATGTGAAATTAATGATGACCTATGTGAGAATACAAATTTTTTTGGTGACCTATATGAAATTACCCCTAATACAATTGAGTGACACATTTTTTACGTTGCAGTTATTTGAGTGTAGACGATTTATATGCAATTAATAATTTTCTTTCCTAATAATATATGTATAATGATGTGTAAAATGTAACAAAGTAGGTACTAAAATTATCCCTAAAACCCAATAGGTCAAAATTGCAATTTCATGAATTTTTAGCGAATTAGAACAAAACCGAGCATAAGGCTTTTCATAGTATGGACTAAGCAAAAGATTGAGGGTACAAAAACCCAATCCCTATCAGCCCTTCATCGTGTCACTCCATTCATCAATTCATCTTCCATTTTAGGACCAACCAAACCAATAAACTGATATAAGTAATTAAATCACACAACACTAACTTTTTGTATATCATCCCCAACTTCCAAAATATATTTTCACTTTACCCGATTACCGTTTTGTCTAACAAAATTAATTTTGTGGTGTTAAGATTAAAATACTCATGAATTTTATCATAAATTTTCTCCACTTTTTCTCTCATTTTCCATACATATCTATTTGTCCATTCACTTTCTTTAATTTCATCCTTATTTTGAGGTAGTGATGCATACTAAAGGTAGTGACATGTAATCATCTTTACTGTGAATATATTGTTCTAAAATCTTCTTTAGTCATATTGAAGACCATGTCACTTGAAAAGTTGACCACGTGTTTCATTTAATATTTTTGGAATCAATATCTTTTTTTATCAGCAAAATGAAAAAGCTTATTTATAAAACGCTCTTAATTTTCGAGAAGGAAAAAAGGAGCAAGAGAGTTACAAATAAACACGAGAAAATAGAAAAACAAAGAAACAAGACAAGTGAAAAGCAAAAATGCAAGGCGTGATAAATCAAAAAGAATCTCCAAGAACTCAACACTTTGAGGTGAGTTTGTTCAGATTTTCGGTCTCGATAGCTTCAAAAGACTGTATCACTTCCGAGACAGTCGCATTGCTAGCAAAGTCCAAAGATTTACATAGCACCCATACTTGAATGACATTGTTACGAGAATTTCGCTGGTAGAAAAATGTAGGTTAGGTCGAAAATAGCAAGAAAATGAGTCAATGAGGACGAATATGAATATATCGACGTCATTTGGTTCCCGAAGAGGGCCTGGTCATATTTTTCAAAAAAAAATATTTGATTTATTAATGTCATGATTGTGAATTATAATAATATACATTTTTTTATTTGGAAAACATAATTTGTTTGAAGGAAAATGAACCGACTAGTTTAATGGACCAATCCGGTCCATTTTTAAAAAAATGCCACATGTTAAGTTTTCCTTCGCTCAGCAGAAAAAAAAACACTTTTAATAAATACCAAAGTGAGCAGCCTCAGCCTATATGATATAATAGGGGCACACTCCCATGAGAACCAAGAGATGTGTAAGAACCGTGAGAATCAACGTAGGGACACCATGTGGCAGAGGGACGTGTATTTTCTATAGAAAATCAGTGAACCCTACTAAGAAAGTTTCTTAACGAGGGTTTGAAAGAAATTTATTTTGGTCAATTTCGGTTTTCCGTTGACCACTCTAACCGGTGAGACACTGATAAGATCTTGCCGGTAAAGATTTCATCTACCCGGCAAGTTCCAAAAGTCGTCGAGACTATAGAACCTACCCTACAAGATCAAAGTCTCGCCAGGATGGTTAGATCTCTACCGACGAATTCTTACAAACTCTCACCGGCTAAGATGTGAAATTTATCATAATATCATGAATTATTATTATTTTCAATGAATGAAAAAGAGAAACCATATAATTAAATTAGGTCAAAATATAATGTCTTTAAGTGTTTGAATTTACCCAGATTATTTCGAAATACTCGATATTATATATTATTTCAATTAATATATTAAATGCAATATTTAAGTATTACATTTTAATTTATACAATAATGTTCGATTGTTCATAATGATATATGTTTGAAGTTTGATATTATTTCAAAAATAGCGATATAATAAGTTTTTGGATGCATTCCCCTACAAACCATGCTTCAAATACAAACTTACAAACCATCGATTAAAGTCCTATTTTACCTCTATTTTATTATACAAATAATTCAATTAAATATACAAAGCGCATATTAGTCAATAGATTTGATGATTTCAATTGAAATAATTAATTTTAATTTATTGAAACACGTTTTAATTTTTTGAAACATGTTTCATTTTTTAGCATTGTAACGAGATATTAAACTGGCTGAAACGAGGGGATTGGTGTAATGAGAATCCCGAGTTCCATACTATAGCAAATAGGTGAACCCTGTTGGGAGAGAGGTGTAACGAAGGTCCTAGGTCAAAAGACCAAAATAAAATCTCCATCAAAATGCCTTGTCGTGTGGTCCAAAATTGATTTGTAGATTTGTATTTGATTACAACTCATAAATTTTTGTTGGTTGCACAACATATCCCCGCTGGTGGTAGTTTATAGAGTGAACTTCTATTTTCATTTATATATGACGTGGACTTCCTTTGTAAAATGAGATAATATATAGGGAAAATTGTAAAAAGTCTCCTTATAATTATATTTTTTTTGCACAAACTCTCCCTTCATTATATTTTTGCAGAAACTCTTCTTCACTCATGTTCATTTTTTGCAAAAGCTCTCCCTTACTCATGTTTATTTTTGGACTGTTTATGTAAATCAGTGAAAATTAATAGAAGTGTCACTTAAATATTAACTCAAACGTGCTTAGGGGTGGACACTTTAGCAATGCAACCGGAGACTGAATCCGAACCGAACCTGAATCGGGACTGGAGAGCCAGGAACTGCAGGTAACGATTATGATTGGTTCTTAAAATGGAGACCCGAGGAGTCTGGTTCGGTCCGATTTTTGACCAGTTCGGTTCAGTTCTAGATTCATGTCCACGGTCCACCCCTAAACGTGCTAACTCAAATGTTCAACACTTAGGTGAAACTTCCGTTAGTTTTCACGGATTTGCACAGACGGTGCAAATTCGAACATGAGCGAGGGAGAATTTTTGCAAAATACAGTGAAGGAAAAGTTTGTATAAGAAAACTTTTTGCAATTTTCCCTAAGTGTTGAACATTTGAGTTAAAACATAGAGGATGAGAACCAAACCCTTTTGTTAGAACATGAGAACCGACTTTTGGCCATTGAAAATAAGTGAATGTCCAATAAAAGTAAGTGATATCTAATGAAAGTGAATGTCTAACGGAAAATAATGGAATGTCCAACGAGAATAAGTGAATGTTCAATGTAAATAAGTGAATGTCTAGTGTTCTCATATTCTTACCGAATATTTGGTTCTCAGCCGAACCAACCCGTATATATATACCACTAATTTTTGCAATTATCCTAAAAAAACAATGAATACATATCCCAACTGATGGGTGGTCCTGGAGTCCTGGAGTCCAATTATTGTAGTCTTGTAGATATATATATATAGTACATTGTGCTAATTTCATTTATCAACATGAGGATTCAGTTGAATTACCTTTCTTCTCCACTTCATGTCCTATCTCTCCCTCTCTCTTTCACTAAGTAGCAGGCACACTCAAACCATGGAGTACTGTCTGATTTACTTATTTTTGGGAAGAATCCATGACGGTCGAGTTGCAGCTGCCAATAATTTGCTTGGAAACATTGTACGGATCAAAGCAGTAAATATGTTGTGTTGGATCAGCTCATCAACATCAACCCCAGATCCATGGAAACTGAGGTTAGTTATTTCAATTATGTTATTTCCGTGAAAAGTCCTATTTTTTACGTCAAATAATTGATAGAGAGGAAATAGAAAAAAGAATTTTTTTTATATTCCTTTTATTACCGACCAGTCCACTCAATGCAACGGTCAACTTATTACCAACCATATATGGATAGATATTGGGGTGTTAGATTTTACGGTTTCATGCTTTGGTTGTTTTGTTTTTACTTTTTTTAACACACGGTTGCGTAACCTTTAAGCTCAAGAAGAGAGGAGTGCTGTTTTGGGGTTTTTCATTTCTCTCCCGGGATTTGTTGTTTCGGTAATGATTTGAGTTCTATATACTTACACATTTATAGCCCCAGTGAAGATCACGAAAGAAATTGTTCGCGATGACGATCGTAAGCGTAAATCTCAGCTTTTTCATCACTATTCTTGATCGAATTGATGAGATTATGCTGTTGTAAATTGTAACTCATAGAGTTTTGTTGTTGTTGTTGTTGTTGCAGAAGCTTTTTGTTCCGCTCACTCGAATCAACAACAAGACTCTCGTTACGATGGTTTGTACCAAAAGGGATAGCAAAACCGGAATGCGTTGGCCGGGGAAGAGGATACCGCCCGGGGGCCATATATACGTGGAGTACCGGAAAGATGTGAGTTACGAGTATGAATACTGGTTTCACGTCGAGGGCAGAGGTCATGACGAGGGAGAGAGGGTCTTCCCTTACACGGTGTATGAGTGCGCGGAGTTTGATATTGAACCGAGCAGCTCTAGCTTGCTGGGTTTCAATTTGGTTCAACGCATTGGTCCTTGGCTTGGGAGGTTTCTAGTGTTGAGGCTCGCTAAGTCATATGGTAAACACTAAATGCGCATATTCAAGTGATTTTGTATATGCTAATTCCCTTGCTACTTGTATCATCCGTTTAAATAACAATATGGGGCTCCACTTATAATCTAATTATAGATTTCTTGCTTTTGTTGTGGAGATTCCTAAAAGGGTAGTGTTGAATTTTTATGATGAAATGAGTGCTTTGGATATTCTTGCCGAAATTGGTTATTGGTCTAGTTTTAGTAAGAAAATGTATACATGGAAATGGTTGATTAGGGTCTATATATGATAGGTGACTTAGCTATGTTTGGCAGTTCATTATTCTTTCTCCTTTGCTATATAAGCATATTTGGTGTTTTCCTTATGTTTATGTTCATTGTTTAACTGACCAATTGGGGTGCAAGAAAGTGGTACATTGGAGGGGACTGATTGTGCTTATGTTTATTGTTGATGCTAACGAAAATGAAGGGATAGAACTTTGTCAGAGGAGATGTGTGTGTGTGATTGTGTGGAAATGGTAATGTTTTGTGTTTGTTCATGGTCAGATATGGATGTTTCTGTTGACTTAACATTGTTCTACTTGTAGGATTGGGTTGCCTTGCTGATCCAGTTGCCATACCAGATCCTGCAACTCCAACTGCGGTTGATCCGGGTCAAGCTTCAACTACTTTGGTAGCTCCTGAAGTTCAATCGATGGTTAATCGAGGTCAAGATCCAGGTGCCACACTATCTTCTCTACTTCCAGTTGCACCTGATCCAGTTCAAGATCTAGGGGCCACACTATCACTTCCAGCTGATCCAAGTGTCATACTAGCTCCTCTAGCTCCAGTTGCAGCTGATTCGAGTGTCACACTAGCTCCTCCAGCTGCAGCTGATCTAAGTGTCACACTAGTTCCTGCATTTGCAGCTGAACGAGGTCAAGATTCAGGTGCCACACTAGATGCTACCATTGCAGCTGATCCATGGGTCACACTAGCTCCTTCAGTTCCAGTTGCAGTTGATTCAAGTGTCACACTAGCTTCTCGAGCTCCAGTTGTAGCTGATCCAGGTGCCACACTAGATCCTCTAGCTGCAGCTGATCCAGGTGCCACACTAGCTCCTTTAGCACCAGTTGTAGTTGATCTAGGTCAAAATCCAAGTGACACAATATATTCTTTAGTTGCAACTGATCCAAGTCAAGATCCAGATGTCACACTAGTTCCTTTAGCACCAGTTGCAGTTGATCTAGGTGACACACTAGATCCTCTAGCTGCAGCTGATCCAGGTCAAGATCCGGACGCCACACTTGCTCCTCTAGCTCCAATTGTAGCTGATCCAGATACCACACTGGCAGCTCTAGTTGCTGATCTAGGTGAAGATTTAGGTGCCACGCTAGCTTCTGCAGTTCCAATCGTAACTTATCCAGGTCAACATCCAACCATTACTCTTCTGACTACACTGGTGGCTAATCCAGGTCAAGCTACAACTGTTGTACTAACCCCTCAAGTTCCATTGGTGGTTGATCCAGGTCAAGCTTTAGGTACCATCTTAGCTCATGCAGTTGCAATGACATTTGATCCAGGCCACTCTTCAGGTACCATACTAGCTCTTGCAGCTCATTGGCATCTCCTCTTCAAGTTTTTGCTCCTATTCATGCTATTTATTTTGTGCAGGGATAGCTTCAGTTCAAAGTCCTATTCCACCTCAAGCTATAATTGCTAGTATAGTAATTCCAAGTGAAGATCATGCTATAGCTTCAGTTCAAAGTCCTATTCCACCTCAAGCTATAATTGCTAGTATAGTAATTCCAAGTGAAGATCATGCTCCATCTCCAACCCCACTCCACACTCCAGAGTCTGAAGTTCTCAACAACGGTAAGTATTTGTTTTCTATTTAGCTGCATAGATCACAAGTCTAATCTCCTCTGTGGCCTTCTTTGATCACAATTGGTTTGTTTCGGATGCATATATGGTAACTAATTGCTTTCTTTCCTATGCCAATAGTTTTAGGTATAACTTGAATTTTAATCGAAGATAGTGAGCAACATTATTAATTACAAGATAAATATATAAAGAATGATCGGAAATATATAGCTCCATTTGTTTGTAATGCAAATGACTTCTGGATCTTGTTGAAAGTTACTCCTATCTGCTATATAGATTTTGCAGAACGAATATGAAGTTCTTGTTGTATAATATCATGGCTTTTCTATCCCCGTTGTTAAACCTTTTCTGATCTGTTTCATTAGTTTTTCGCTTGCTATGTGCTTGATAGACGAATGCAATTGGTAGAGAGATGAACAAAATTCAATTAGATTTAGGTTTAGGTTTTTCTTATTCAATTTAATCTAGCGGACCACATATAATTAAGAATACGAATACAAAGAAATTAAATTTCTCACAATAACTTCCTACTTTGCTAGTTTTCTTTGTGTGCATATCTTTTGTTAATGTTGCTCAATTATTTGCTTGTATAGGAACTCATGCAAAAGCAAAACAAGGGCACAAGGCAAACATAGCCTCTATGGATCTCCATCCAGAGGTGGATGAAGTCAAAATGATTGCCAAATGTGGCTAATTTTAGTGATAAGTGATTGTATACGTGTAATTGTATAGACATATAATATGTTCCTTACTGGAACCTTTTTGTTTGAATGAGTCAATTGAATCATTGACACAATGTTGTTTTTTAATTTTTAGACACTTTTGTTTAACAGTTTTCTTTACAGTAGTTTTTCAAATTTTTGTTTATGAAGTCATTAGCAGAGATGAGACTCTGAATATACAAGTCTCCCGAGAATGACAACAAGAGTAATGTGTTTTTTCTCGGTGGGTCTCAAATATGTTTTTGCTCCATTTTGTTGTTATATGTTTGATCGAATATAGAGAATCGTCACACTCACACATGTAATTCATATCAGAGCAAAAAGTGAGTGAACAATTGCTTTAGACTCACTTAAAAAATAGGCTCCAAATATAATAAAAACTTGTCACCAATAATTAAATAATGTAAATATTTTATGCTTAATTTGAAAATGAATATTTAAAAGAGGACTTTGTTAATCACTTTTGCTTTAGTTCTAAAAAATCGTAGAGTCGGCCTTGATTCATATGCTGTGTTATTAAAGGCAATAGTTGAAATACGATTCACCAAAAATACGACCAACATACAAATGAGCACTCCTCTTAAAACAACATACCACTCTATTTGTTGATCGCTTAACGAAATTCAAAGAACTCATATTCACTTGTACTAGTAACAAAATCTACTACTGTTACAATCAGATCAAAAAAGCAAAACCATATTGTACAGGAGACAGGCAAACGATTTGCTAAGAACTTGAAACATTTTCCAGAAGACTTTCGGCTTCTCCTTTAGGCCCAATTTTGTAGCCCAAACAATAGGGTCCAACTTCTCATTTTGGGCTCTAGCATATTTTTGTAGCCCATTCCTGAAACTATTGGTTATCATTGATCTTAGATGTGTTGGAGCATTTCTGGAACAAGTATTCAATTAGTTCGAACTTGTTTAGTCTTGAATTGGGACGAAGGCGAAGGTGAAGACGAAAACACCCTTATGGACTGCACGAATAGTAAGGACAGTGGCACCGCCGTAATTATAGTACTTTGGTAAATTACTATTTATGTGTGCATCTTTACATTTTTTTATAGGCAATAATTGAAAACATCTTAAATTAGGAGCACGTACCAAGATTCGTACTCAATCTTACTTGTGTTAAGTGAGCTTCTTACCACTTGACCCAACTTACATTATGTTTTTCAGTATATTTTTCTTGCACCTTAGCTTATTTTCACTCTTATTTGACATTAAGTTGTCCATATTTATGCTTTTATGTGCTTCACTCGCTTTGCAGATCACAGGTTTTTGGGCGAATTCATAGCATATTTAGTAGGCTTTTGAACCACATGTGGTTTCCACACGGGGCCATGTCCTCTCCCGTGTGCACTCTCTAGTGAAGCCAGTGTGCTATCCACACGGGCCCGTATGCTACCCCGTGTGGCTGATCTAGGTGCAATAGCAAAACTCGCGAAACCACACGTGGCCGTGTGACCGGCCTGTTTGCGACAACTTTCCATATCTTTTCTTTATATAGTCAGTCAATTTTAGGGTTCAAGAGTTTTTTTTGGTAACTTTCATTTTTCTAAAAGTAGAGTCCGAATAGAGAGGAGAGAGCAAAAGAGGAGCAAGGGTTCATGGAGTTTGCATGAAGTTTTCATCAAAAGGAGTGTATTTTTCTCTTATTTCTCTTTTTAATTGTGATTGATTGTTATGCTTATTATTTTAAATATGTTCTTCATTGCCATATGTAGTTAACCACTTTGATTTGGGCATGGGTTGAATCTAGTAGTATTATGCTAATTTGATCGGGTTTACATGTATAGAACGTCGAGTAGTTAACATGTATAGAACGTCGAGTAGGGAGTTTTCAACTAACTGAATTTAGTGATTTATCTCCTTTATTGCATGATAAATGATCTAGTCTATAAATTGAGGTTGTGAAACAAAGTTTGTAGATGAAACTGAATTGGTTGGAATTCAAATTTAAACTCTAGTTAGGGATAACAGAGTCAACAAGAATACAATAACCATATGTTACAAGAACCGAAACTTAGTGGAATTTTAAGATCTTAATGTTTTCTAATGGATTAAATCCAAGCTAGGGATAATTTGGTATGGAATAGTCTCTTTATCGCCAAAAAGGGGATTTTCAGTAGTCAAGGAATTCTCGTTGTCTCCCCTGTTGTTTAAAACACCGTTTATGCATGATTGTTGATCACTTTACCATGTCAATGCTCTATGATCCAACTACCCCGAATCTCTTCTATTATTCAGAACTTTCCTAAACTTTATTACTTTACTGTGTTTTTGATTTGCATGACAAAGGCAACTCTTACAATCGATTAGCTAAGATTAATTGATAAACTAGTGATGCGGTTGCATAAATACTATGCTTTTATTGCTATTTTCACCATACTTTAGGTTTGTTTGATCATGATTTTGAGCATTTTATCCATCTAGTGTCATGTATGTCTTCACGGCTACATCTAAAAGACGAAGGCACTGGAAGACCCATGGTCCTTTGGTCTATCGCCGGCTCCGAAAGAAACAATCTAAGTCTTCTCGTCGCCCAAGACCTCTTAGGCTCTGTGATGCCACCAAGCCTCAACCTATTGTTGGCACCGAGAAACCATCCATCTTGCAGTCAAGATCTCCTCTAGAACTAATGAATTCCCCTCCCACCGATGGGTTTCCATCCTCGGTAGAGGTCTCGGTTCCTTCTATGGTGCTTAACCCTCGGGAGAGTGCCATTCGGACTTGGGACATTTGCAAAAAGTTGGATGTTACTTGCCTCACTTCCGACTCTGAAATGATACGGGTCATCGAAGAGACGGAGATCAGAAATAGGACCAAGCTTAAATCTCCCTCAGGCTGTCCATAGCTTGTTCTCATCTCTTGCAATTTCTTTTTCTCCTTTGCTCTTTGTTTCTCTGTTCTTTGTTGCTTGTTAGTTTCTATCTCTTTGTTGATGTATTTAGCTAGTTATTCTTGAAAACCTTTGTTGATTTCATCAATAAAATCTTTTGAAAACTTTTGTTGGTTTCATCAATAAAATTTTTCTGGTTTGCTAATAAAAATAGAACTCATTTCAGCCATTGGATGAATCAATCAATGACTAATATCGTGTTGAAAACTTGTTTAAAGCATTATATGAACCAGTTTTCAACAAGTTCCAATGGGCTGTATATGTTGGACACTTGTTCATATTTCGTTGAACTTTTCAACAAATTGCGAATTAGTTTCCAATAAAATATGAACTACATTACAAAGTTCATATCTTAGATCACAAGAGTGGTTTGTACCTAAACACTTCTGAAAATTCTGGTTAGTCGCAAGATGTCTATCACAATGTTAAGACGTTTGTTATAGACACTTGCGGATGCACAAATTTAAAAACACACAGAACAGAAACATAAATAACACACGATATGGTTA